>DWKL01000378.1:0-19599 GCA_018249415.1 Phareas burnsi | reverse complement strand
GTTAAAGGAAGTGATAATTAATCTATACTTTTATATATATATATATATATAATATAGGTGAAGAGTTTGTTTGTTTGAATGAGCTTATCTCTGGAACTACCAGTCGGATTTTAATAAATCTTTTAAAATTAGATAAAGACTTTATTGTGGAAAGTTTAAGGTTATGTAACATCACACTACTATTATTATGAGCCAAGCATTAGCATGCAAAGTTTAGGCAAAAAAGTGTCACTAAGTTTAGGTAAAAGTGGGTCTTATGTTCCAACTGTTGCATAAGGGACCTAATGGAGTTGTCTAATTACAGAATGCCTTGGGTTCCAAAACATCTTTTCACACAAGGTTCAATTGAAGTGTCCATATGTTAAAAATGCCTAGTGTTCCAAGTGTTGTGTAAAGTCCTAAGGTACGACTGAATCCCTTGTTTCATGTGTACCTGAGATGAAATGTCTCGTGTTTCATCGGCAATGTATAATTACTGTAATGTGTACTAATCTATAATTATTACTATTCATGTGAATTGATCTATATGCAATATTGTAACTGGCAATCTGTAACTGCCCCCATAGGCCTATACAAAATATTGTAACTAGCAATTAGTAAGTGCCCCTATTGGCCTATACAAATCTTTTTAACTGGCAATCTGCAAGTGCCCCTAAAGACGTTTACAAAATACATGCATTATATTTTATATAAACATGTTTGTTGCAGGCAAATGCGTGCAGTTAGAGACATTAAACTTGGCCATGGTGCGTGGCCTCACCACAGACGGATTAGTTTCTATACTAGAAGGCTGTACTGGGTATGTATCTATATTCTTAAATAGGTTGTAGAACTACAGTTCGACAGGGGAGGTACCACCCCTAGCCTCATGATCTACCGTGAAGCAACCCCTATGTTTCGATCGGAGGAGTTGTTGGCACGCTTACAGTGAGGCGACTATCGCAGTGCGTAGACTTACCCCTTAACAGGTAGCCTGCACGTTTGTTTGTTATACTTCAAACATAAAAAAGATCTTCCCTCCATACGGTTATCGGTCCGCTGAGCGGTGCGCTAGCATATTGCCACTTTAGTTTTACTAATTTCGATTAATAATATCATGTGTCTCTATGTATGTACATATGTAGGTACATATTTACTTACGTTAATGTCGTAAAATTATTAATGTCCCATTTCTGGGCACATGTCTCCTCTTAGAATAAGAAGGGTTAGCCATAGTCCACCACGCTGGCAAAATACGGTTTGATAGACTTCACACACCTTTGAGAACTTTACAAAGAAATCTCACATGTGTAGGTTTCCTCGCGATGTTTTCCTTCACCGTTAAAGCGAGTGATAATAAATTTTTAATACGCACATAATTTCGAAGAATTAGAGGTGCACGCGGGATTCGAACCATCAACACCTAAAGTGAGAGTCTGGAATCATAACAACTATGCTATCACTGCCATTTACATATATAACACATACACACACATTTTACTCTAAAATAAAAACTATCCATTCTCTCTGCCGTCCTCAATCTAAAATTTCGTTATACAATATGTAACCGATATCGACATTTTCAGAATCCGTAATCAGTAAAATACGAATTAAAAGTTTCACTATTTGAAAGTGCTCTATTGGATCTTATTTTTATTTATGTTTGTAAAGTAGCAAGCGAGCGTGCAGGCCATCCGATGTTTAGTGGTCACCGCAGCCCATGAACACCCGCATCCAACCCCAAACAAAACCGAAGTTCCGTTTGAGGTTGTATATGGATATGGATGCGTCACTATTCCTGAGGACTAAGATGGTCGCCTCCCTATACGTGTGCCTGGCAACCGCATCTCTCCAACCGAAACGATTATGAGGGCGACGTTGGTATTTCCCCAGACGAACGATTGTTCTACCACCTATAAAAACATTTACATCTACATTTGATGCCTCAAACTCGTTTTTAAAAAAAAACCCTCTTTTTGGGTGTTATTCAAAAAGTGGTTTTGGTATGTATTTGGTATGGCACCGGAAAAAATTCTTACAGAAATAAGTGTTACCTTTGTACGGAGAAATTTCTTATAGGGACCTTCGTACAGTATGTATGTATGTTCTTTTTAATTTTGTGATTTTTTTTTATTTCTAATGTGTACACAAATGTTTAAATAAAAAAATTAAAATATTGAATTTCCAGGTTAAATTCCTTGAACCTAGCGTGGTGCAACCTGAGTGAGTCCTCGCTGGAGGTGCTTGTGGAGCTGCTACCACAGAAGCTGCAGCGGCTCAATATCAGCGGCGCCAAGGCTTTGACGGACGACTGTAAGTTGATTCGTGTTACTTGATTGATCATTAACTATTTATTGCGAAGGCTAAGAAAACGTTGTATCCGGGTGCACTTACAGCGCGGCGACCATTTCAGTCCTCAGGAGTGGTGACACATCTACGTACGACCTCAGACAGAACTTTAGTTTTGTTTGAGGTTAGCTGCAGGTGTCTACGGGCTGAACACGATGTACAAATATACAAGCGGATATGACGTTCGGTGTGACTTCCGCAGCATGGTGCGCGCACCGTAAAAATTCACTTTCATCATTTTTCATAAGGCGCCAAAAAAAGTAGTATAGCTTCAAAAATAAATAATTAAAAATGCCAGGGAATTCAACAGGTATAAATCACGCATTCATTTCGCTGTAGCGCGGACATTCCGACATAATCACCGGAACGTCGGAATTTCTTCCGCAAATATAGCACGGTGATGATGTTGATGTTCTTGATATTGTTAATGTTGATGGTGATGATGATGGCTTTTGATTATGATGATTCTCAATATTTGTTAAAATACCCTACTACAGCTTTATATATTATTGTCAAGGGTCAGCTAATAATAACAGTTGCTAACATGACGATTGTTGATGATTTTTATGATGTCGATGTTGATGTTGATGATCTTTATGTCGTCGATGATGACGTTGATAATGTTATTGATGTTGATGATGTCTCGGGCAGTGCTAGCGCGACTGGCGGCGCGCTGCCCGCGTCTGCTGGAGCTGGACGCGTCGGATTGCGCGCGGCTGTGCGACGCGGTGCGCGCGCTGCAGCCGCTGCGCCGGCTCGAACACCTCGCGCTGTCCCGTTGCTACCTGGTGCCTCCCCACGCTCTCACGTGAGTGTCGCGCCTCCGCCCGCCGGAACGCCATTTATACTTTGCGTTAAGCTCCGGCTGACACAATAAAATTTATTGTACACACAATCGGCGATACGGTACTCTTTATTTAACACCTTGATTGCGATGACAATATTCGAAACAATCCAGCCGTGCGGCGCAAAACAAAACAGGTATGGTAATTCTCGCAGTCTTGCAGCGGAACGTCAATGCAGCGGCACACGCCTAGCGTGTTTTTTTTTGCCAAAGCGGGACGATAACAACGGGATAACATTGATGTCGTCCCGCTCTGGCGTAGCGCCGGCGAAAACACAGCAGGTGTATTTGGCCGCAATGTTACGTAGGTTTAAATGCAACATACCGTATGCGTGCGAGCCGCATGCGCGGCGCGGACGGTAGAATATGACGGATGTGTTTGCCGCAGTCAACAGATTAATAAAATACACTTAACATCACGTGGCTAGTGTCAAGCCGGTATGGTAACGGCTGTGACATGCGCGACGTCATATAATCGAAGTCGCACTCGAAGGTCACAGGTCACAAGAGTTGCTTTCATCGTCGATCGACCTGAAAGGCCTCGCGTTTAGGTTCCTTCATCATCACACTCAATCTCCAGAGTAAAACTCCTGAGAGTTCCATTACCTATTCTATTATTTTAACGGTATTGTGCGGTTTCGCAGCAAGCTGGGGGCATTGGCGGCGCTGCAGTTCCTGGAACTATGGGGCACGCTGCAGAGCGCCTCCGTAAGCGCGCTGCGTGCCGCGCTACCCGCCGTGCAACTCAACCAGTTCATGTTTAGGTACGATGGCTATGTTGACCAATGTTGGTCCACGATGGCCCAAACAACCTAAGCATATTGTGTTACTTAGTTATGTTACACGAAAAAAATAACACCAAGACATCCAACATAGAATACAATGTACATTAACAAGAATCGGTGTCAGAACAGTTACAGCCTATAACTCGAATCTTCTGCCTTCATTTTAGAGTCCAGTTCGATAAAATGGCTACAAGTATTTTTAATAAGCCTGAAAAGACTGAGTTTCTTTCATCACTAGTTACAGGTGACAAACAGTGCGCATGCATAGGCAACAACAATTAGTGTAAACAGATTAAATTATGTTCGTATAATTTACATTTCTTTTTTATGAAACTGTAGTAGCAAGCTAGCATGCAGGCCGCTTGATGTTAAGTGGTCACTATAGCCCATGGATCCCCTATAGCCCATGGATCCCCACGTCTAACCTCATACAGGACTGAAGCCCTATCTATGGCTGTACGTAGATACGTCACTGCTTCTAAGACTAAGACTGTCGCCTCGCTGTACATCTATAAATATATATTACTTGTGTTAACGATTCAGTAACGCAGTGGCAGCCCAGTGGTTCGGGGCTCGAATCCTGCACGCACCTCTGATTTTTTGAAGTTATGTGCGTATTAGAAATATCTGCATACCTAAGAGTACTATGTAAAGTTATTGAAGGTGTGTAAAGTCTAACAATTCGCACTTGATTCATGATAATGAATGACTTTGTTTCTTTTCCAGCGCCATCGCAAGACCTACCGTTGGCACAAGGAGGACCTCGATTTGGGGTCTCCGGACCAGAGACTGACATAGAATTACTTATAATTAGTTATATTTATTGAAACGACAATTGAGTGATGATCAAATGTATGAGAGATTGTAAATTAATTAACGAGATGATATGAGTAACTTTTTATTTAATGTAATACATTTTTAAACGTGATAGAACTATAGTTCGTCCGGGGAAATACCACCGCCGCGCTCATAATCTGCCGTGAAGCAGTTTTTGTGTTTCGTTTCGAGAGGTGTGGAAGCTGGGTGTACTTACAGCGAACACAGCGACAGCGAAATTAGTTAAAGTGGGTGTCCATGAGCTGCAAGGACCATTTAACATCAAGTGGCCTCTACGTGCGTTGGCTACAATTCAAGCATAAAATAAAATAGTTAATATGGTTTACATGATATTACGCTTAGATGCTATCGGGTAGTGTTTGAAAATATGTATTTTTTTAAAATTAATTAAGTAGCAAAAGCGGTGATAGCCTAATGGTTGAGATTCCGGCCTCTACCGCTGGGTGTCCGGGTTTGATCACGCACGCATCTCTGATTTTTCGAAGTTATGTGCGTATTAGACATAAATTTTTACCCGCTTTGACGGTGAAGGAAAACATCGTGAGGAAACGTACACATCCGAGTTCTCTGTAAAGTTCTCGAACGTGTGTGAAGTCTAGAAATCCACACTTGGCCGGGTATAAATTATGGCCTAACCTTCCTAATTCTAAGAGGAGAATCCCTGCCCAGCAGTGGGACATTAATGGACTGCACTATTATCATCAGGAGTACTTACGCATTTACGTACGATCTTAGATAGGACCTCAGTCCCGTTTGAGATTAGATTGCGTGTCAATGGGCTACAGTAACTTAACATCTCGTGGCATGCACACACTTTAGCCGCTCTCCGCACATAAAAATTTAAAATAAATGCAACTGATAAGAAGTAATTAGAAGACCTCTTACTGTTTATATAAATTGTCTGTTAATTTTAAGTAAAAAACTGTATTATAAAGTATGAATCAAATTAATTTCTATTGATTTTTTTTAATAAAAGTATTTTCTATTAGTTGGGGTTTCGTTTTTTTTTATACCTTTTTTTTATTTAATTTATTTATGTATGTACAAAATATACGTAGGGATTATTTGTTACATACAAAATACAATGGTACTACTTATTTCCTATTGAAATGCCTTCCACAAAATCTATAAGTGTAAAATTAATTTAATTATGCTAATTTATATAAAAATAATGGTCGCCCAGTCTTCGATATTCGACTGTAATTAATAAAATGTTTAAGATTTAACGATATAATTTTTAAGTATATATATTACTGTTAAGCGCACGCTACATTTGTTTATTCCATTGATAATTTTTATGCTGGATCCGTTTACGCCTGGTAATTTGTAGAAGCAACGAAACATTCACATTTTTATATAAAATTATACACTGCCTTCACTTACGACTTCGTACTAATCGGCTAACGTATTCCTGTACATTTTATTGCTGTTTGGTGGAAGACATTCCTCAGTGGAGTAAGCAGTGCCTTTGTACAAAATCTAATTAAAACTGGTTTTTCCTATACATTGCCGTGTACATACAATAGTTAAATAAATAAATAAAAATACACATGTATATACTATAGCCGCGGCTAACATACCGTTTTGACAAGCAGCGGGTTCCGGGTTCGGACCACAGACATCTAAATGATGAATTTAGATTTCTGTTCTAGGTCTCAATATTAGTACTCGTATGTGTCCATTGCATCCACGACACGGTATCCTAGTGTGTGGATGTAGAAAGCGTTTGTTATATTGACTGCGGCGCTAATATTCGAAACAATCCACCAGTGCGACACGTAACACAACAGACGTGTTCCAGTACGGTGGCACACACCGTATGCACCGAGCTGCATGGGTGGCGCGGACAGTAAACCACGACAGGTGCGTTTGCCGCAGTTAATGTGTTAAAAAAAAGTCACTTTTATCTCAAAGATCTGTATTTATAAAACTATTTGAAAGTCCTTTTCGCCTTCTGCTCTGCAGCATCACTTGCTTCCACGAAGGTCCGTTTTAATTTATTCTTTCTGCTCTCTCTATATTTCGCCGACACCTTCTCCGCTAACTTTGCTATCCTCTTCATTGTCTGCGGAGGATATCTGTAGTTAAACAAAAAAAGTTAAAAAGCTACAATCAAGCTACATTAACAACAATAAAAAACATGACCAAGTGCTAGTCGGACTCGCGTATTGTGGGTTCCGTACAGACTTGTTATGTTAATATTAAATCTGTAACATACATTTGTAAATCGTAATTATTACATTCTTAATTTAATTATAATGTTAGTTAATATCATTTTGCATACCGTGTTGGGTGGAACATAGAGGTCAATAATATTGTCAAATCTTGTACTTGCAAATGCAAATAAAATGATTGATTTATTTTTGGTGATCGCAATTTCTTTTTTTTTTTGTTACATTTACTTTTTTTGGATTTTTCCCTTTACTTGCCCTAAGACATCACTGTTTGTCAAATTTCACCATTCTAGGTCAACAGGAAGTACCGTATAGGTTTTGATTTCCTTGCGAGTGTCCCAATATGCGGCATAAATGGCCGTATTGCGTTGACTTAGAAGCTTGATTTTTTTACAGCTTCAAGGGATTGCTGACCTGAATATTTGACAGGTTCTAACTGTTGACAACGTTAACTTCAAACAACTACTGAAGTATACAATAAAAATGGTTCCTTAAGTAGAGATTTTTACTTAAGTACTCACTTTTACTTCTTCATAAATATGAGTATAAGACGGTCGCCTCGCTGCACGTGTGTCTGGCAATTTCACCTCTCCAACCGAAACAAGAAGCTCCATAACTGATTACGAGAGCGGTGGTGGTCCTACCCGTCGAACCATATTTCCACATACCTGCATCCGAGGAATTCAATGTTGGTGAACAGTTGCGCGAGCGTGATCAGTTCTTCCTCCTCGAAGCTGTCCTGGTGCTCCAGCATGAAGCTGCGCCGTACCTCCCACTGTTCGTCAGATTCATGCTCAGTGCGTAACGAGTCTATGTCTATTGTTGGTTTCATCTGAAACGCGATTTAGATAATTAGCTCCAACCCTTTTTATGTCTCTCTGCTGCGCACGGGTGTCTTTCCACAACTGGGGAGGGCCTAGAGTATGCTACATAGCGGCTTGATTAGCGACCAACCCGTGTAATTTTTAACTACTTCTATCCAATGATAACGACGGCTTTACGTGCCCAAGCACGAAAGCGCGCATGAAATTTTGCAACTAGCGATCACTCATCCAACTTCCAACCGCGGCCATCGTTACTTAATTTCGTTGACCGGTTACGATCTACGAAAGCCGCAGGGTAATGCGCGCTTTAGAAAATTACATACGACTAAGTATTTTTTGTGAAGTGAAAGTTTTTTAAGTACTGTTTTGATTTGAAATTCGATGAAACGTAAAAGCGACACTAATAAGAGACAAAACACATACATCTATAGGATATTTGCTGCAAGAAATCAAGAATTTGACGATCCTCGTGGTGCACTGGTTGCCATGCCTATCTGACACGCAAATAGTTCTGGCTTCGATTCCCGGCCAAGCAGACATCTAAATGACAAATTCAGATTTCTGTTCTGGGTCTGGGTGTTTGCATACTTGTCTTAGTATATTTTATATTCATATTTTAGTTAATATAATGTAGAAATTTTTTAAAACTTGGTAACAATATTATAAAAAATAAACCTTACAATTATCTTGATACTCTTATTTGGCAATGAATACTCCTTGGGTCGGCATCCTCTAATCATCAGGAGGAGGAAGTTAAGCCTTTAGTACTCTAGGGCTGGAAGGGATTTAGTACATTGGCCTCACTGTATTTGCGCATTATATTACATATAATGTTTTAATTAATATTATGATATTATGTATAAGCAGGAGATATATCTCCTAAAGAATTTGCCAGGGCTAAGAGGGAACCCTTGAGATCTGAATAATACTCCCTTCTCCCTTCCCGTGGGGCAATAGTGCTGTAGGGTATGAGAGGCCCAGGAAGATAGGACATTCTCCTTTCTATACAGCAATAGATAAGTATAAAAGTAACTTATGGGAACAGGATATAAGCTATATTAATCAATAAATGCATAAGTATCTAAGGAGTGATAGCCTAGTGGTTAAGATTCCGGCCTCCCAGACTGAAGATCCAGGGTTCGAATCCCACATGCATCTCTGATTTTACGAAGTTATGTTAGTATTCAAAATGAATTATCACTTTTATCAATTATTTGACAGGTGGTAGAACGTCTGGGGAAGTACCACTGCTGCCCTCAGAATGTAGTGCAGCAATTCTTGTGATTATACTTACAGAGAAATGACAATTTTAATCCTCAGGAGTAGTAACACATCTATGTATGACCTCAGATAGGACTTCAGACCTATTTAAAGTTATATGTGGGTGTCGATGGGCTGCAGTGACCACTTAATATCAGGTAGCCTGCATGCTCGTTTGATACGCCTCAAAAAAACACTGGCTTTAATGATGAAGGATAACTATATACCTTGGTAAGTTCTTTGTAAAGTATTGAATGTGTGTGAAATCTACCAATCCGCACTTCGCCAGCGTGGTGAATTAACTGATCTAACCCTTCTCATTCTGCGTGGACACTGGTGGTTAGCAGTGTGACATTAATGGATTGGAAATGATGAGGAATAAAATGAATAAGTAAATCCATCTCATATTGAAACCCGTGCCAGTTTATACATAATTCGCCATGAGAATAACATCCAACATGAATTTGCAAATAATTTTTTTGGTATTACAATAATATTCATAAAAAAGGACAATTATATGAATAAATTCCAACCTTGGAAGAAAACAGTTTTTGTAGGTTATATTCCTTCTTTCATATACGTTATAGGTATATGATTACAATATTAATGATTGGGAACTGCTCTGCAAAAATTTTGCCTGTAAAACTCTTAGGGTACTTAATTTTTTTTTATTTACTTTGGAACAAATTAAAATATACTTTGTCAACTGTTTGTTTTCCTTTACTATTGTCAAATGTTACACTACTTTGATATACTGTAACTCAATGTTGCCAATTTGGTCCACTGGTTACCCCTAAATAGTGTTCAAATGTTACGAACATTATTTACAATAAAATTAAATAATCAACCGTCATGTTTTTATACCTTCTCCCTAATATTTGATAAGGTTTGTAATGTATGTAATGGTAATATTATAATATATAGTTACAATGTTAACAGATCAACTCCTTGTGTTGTAAGATAATTATTATTATACTCTTTGAGATAATTCGTCTCCCATATGAATATAAACGTTTTACTAATACAATTACGTTTTCATAGAAATGAAGTAATACGTATAAAATTTATCAGTCATTTAATATTGTATTTAATTATGCAGTTGTTATTTTAATTCAGAATAGTAGACCGTAAACTGACACATAAAGCTTTTATTTATTCTAATGGAAAAGGTGGTGTATGGCAACAAAATTCTATCAAATATTATACTACAAAATAGAAAAGATATTTTTCATTCCAGCATAATAGCGAAAGGGAATTATTGATCAAAATATAGTGCCTTTTAAAAATATCCGCCTTACATCGGGAAATATAACATGTTGTCAATCTGACGTTTTGATGTCTTTGTTGTAAAAAAGTTTAAAATTTTAAATTAAGAATCCGGGGGTGGATTGAAATAACTTAACATTGTGGATTTGGTGAAATCAAGTAAGAATAAAACTCTTTTCGATATTATAATCTGTGTTTAAAAGTAGTTATTTGAATATTTTTCTGCATTCCTAATCCTTTGTTCATTGCAAGCTGCACATGAAGTTTGAATAATGGCGTTTTCGTTTCGAAAAATAATTTCAAATATCAACTATTTTAAAAAACCAGAGGAGCAGGAGTTCGAAGAGAATATTAATACTAGACGGCACACATTTGCTAACAATGAGCCAATGTTAATTAATAGCGAAGAACCCGATTCCACATCACGTCAGTGTGTTCTACCTGAAACTGTAAAAAAAATTGCCGCCAAAAAATGTTCCTTATCCGACACGGACCTCCTAATGGGTGACAGTACCGACCCGCGTCGTCGGAGGTCAAAAAAATTGAGTTTGGATATCGAAAAAGCTACCCGATCCATGACTGAACCAATCCACAGCTCCAAACACGATGATTTCAATATAGAGAACACACCCAAACACGTCCTGTTGGAATGCCAAAGTTCAGAAATATTCTCTGAGCGCTTCAAGGCATTTGATTTCAACAAATCGTTTGAAATCAACGACGCCATGACTGATACTTCTTCATCTCCATTTGAAGAAGACAATGATGAGCTCCAGTCTATCTCTGATCAGTCCGAAACAGATGCTTCACTGGACTGCAGTAAGTCCCCAATTAAAATGTGCCGTAAAGTTGAGCCAAATGAAACTCATTCGAGTGAAGAACATATCACAGCACCATCAGCAACTCCAGAGTCGTTTGGAGATGTGGAAGTTGATAAGAATGAGGAGGAACGCTTACGCCTTCTACTTGATTACCAACAAAAATTTGATAAGATCCAATGCCTCTTAAAGAAGTTGTTAAATGATTTTGAATTTCATATAGAGTTCTCAAAATTATTCAATTCTAGATCTATCATTACAGCCCCGCCTGATACTGATGTTGGTAATATTCCAAAGGACCTTGGCGAAGTCACTTATTTGGACAATGTTTCACGAGGCCCCAGTCCATCTGGTTCATGGAATATTGTTATGGAAAAAGAAGACAATGAAACAAAAGTGAAAGTTAAGAAGCAATTACAAGCTATCAAACACACAATAGACTTTTTTGTTGATGAGCATCTCCAAAACTATCCAATCGGAGCTCATAAGAAGGACTGCTTATCTCGTCAACGCCGTAGCATTACTTTCGACATTCAAAAAGGCCAAAGAGCTGGACCCAGACGTATCAATGTCACACCGAGAAAGAGGATTAAGTATTTCGATTTCCCAGACCTCAGGGAAGCTATGATTAACTTATTCTCCACAGAACCAGATAAAGACGACACCAGTATTTCTGGAAACAACATAACAATGTTGCTCAGTGACTCCGAAGAATCGGAAGCTTCGAAATGTAATTGTAATTGCCACTGTCAGCACTCCCCATCATCGCAAACAGATTCTGGGTTAATCAACAAGACAGATAGATCTCTGTCTTCAATTACCTCCTCCATTGGCAACTTCAGCCTTGATTCATCCACACTCACTGCATACTCTGAGTCCTTAGACCAGATCGTCAGTTATAATAGCTTCCAGGACACCAGCCTGTTTGGCACTCTGCTGCAAAAAGCTGCAATCGAGCGCATAACCTTTTATATTCAAGTGCACAGCATACAATTAAAATGTGATCAAGTGACAGAGGAATTTGAGTCAAAGAATATGATCACATTCCATTGCCCGGCCTGCAAGAGTACCGAGGCTGAGGAGAATGGTCTATTGAGCCATATTTTAAGTCAGACCCATTGTGAGAAGATCCATTTTCTCTACAAAACTGCATATATTAAAAAGTGTGTGTCTGCTGGGAAGGAGATTCAGCCGAGTACCGTGCTGAATTCTATGATTATGTACAGAGATGAGAACAAAATCGTCTGCTTCGGTGATGCCCTGTATGCCTGCTCGTTGTGTTTCGAGAACCTCATCATAGGTGAGTCAATCCTAATGGCTCACTGTGCCGAACCGCAGCACATAGATCGCAGGGAAAAGCTTAATGAAATGATGGTATCAGATTAAGTGCATTCAATATGTAGTAATTATCGATATAGTACTGTCTGTTAGCATTTAGCAATATTTATTAACACTAACAAGCTTTCTTTCCATCTATTGTTATTTTTTATTACTTGCCAATGTACATTGTTCTATAAATATTTTAAGGTGCATTTACCTTAAAATATACATGTGCCAAGTATATACTTTTGCATACTTTGTATTATGCATTGATTAATTTAGTATAACACTATTAGACAAAATAAATTTATAATTGCATTGTCTGAAATATACCGTAAATCAAAAAATAAGTATGGAACATTGATAAGAAAAAAATATATATACATATATGTGCCTTATCTATTGTCTTACCGTCTATCTGATTGGCCCATCATCCTTTAAAGTCACAAAATGGCTTGGTGAGTAATAAAAAATATCTGTTTAACACAATACAATCTTGCTTTCTATTTTTCAAATGCTGTAAAATCTTGACATTCTTAATTATCCTACCTTCACCCCTAAGCTGTTCATGAAATGACTGTTTTAACCCTTTTTACAATATTTTCGATATACACTGCCCCCAAAACGAAACCAGATCTCAATTATACATGGTTGTTATATATTTCTTTTTTTGAGTCACTTTTTTTTTGAAAAGCGACCGACCATTGATATATTATTATTGTAAATTAATCTCAAAGGTGCTCATATTTCTGCTACTTTAAGTCTACAAGTGCCGTTAAAATATTTGTGTTCATTCTGCGTTCACACTTCTGGAGTTAATTAGTATTTATTAGGATGTAATGGATGTTTGCACTTAATGATAAAGTAAGTTTAAAATTCTCAAAAATAATTTGGCGGTTAACTTTCGCATCGTATGAATAATCAAGTATCACAAATAAGAAAAGTTTTATGTAAGTTGTGAATAATCATGCCTTTGTAAACATTTAAAGTTGAAACGATATTTTCGCTAAATATATGGAATACAGAAAAATCAGTTTAATGTGATATTTACTTTATTAGTGAGTGTATTACTTGGCTGTATTGTATAATTAAAAATACATTACATTTTTTTTATATACAACGTAATTCTATGAATTTCATGTACTTTTATTAATAATAATTTGGAGTTAATTACACGTTATAAAATCAGATCTATCATCTATCTATTTTCATATCAATGTATACAAATTATACATCGGGCTTATAGGATAATACTCATTTTTACATATATAGTTTCAATTTTTAAGCCGGAATTATGATGAAACATTGGTGTTAAGTCATTTAAGTATGCCCATTTACTCTAAAATATACATGTACAAAGTATATACATTTGTATACTTTCTATTGTACATTGATTAATTTGGTACAACACTACTCTACATAAAATTAATTCTATTGTTGGAAATACCTTACAAAATTATTATATATTTTTTTAAGCTGTGGCCGTTCGTTCGTTCGTTTTTAATTATAAAAAGCGAAGTTGTAATAATGTCAAATATTTTTTTCTTATGCAAAACAGCTAAGTGTCCATTTTCAAAAAACAGGGTGAAAAAAGACTTGGGTCAATATCTCAGTTTATTTGCTACGACCTAGCTTTGTACTCTCATTAATTAATAATATGCATAATCTTTATCACTAGTTAATTAACATGTTTAATCTCATTAATAGACTGTATTTAGTTGTGTTTAAATTAAGGTTGTATTAATTAGTAGGTTACTGAGTTTCACTGGAGCGTGCAGTTTGGTACAGAACTTCCCGGGTATAGGGTAGGCCTGTATCCAATCCAATTATTAGACTTATACGTAGCGTAACTTGTATTATAAGCCACGTGTATAATGTATCTTCCGCAGCAACTCTTGATACTAGTGAATTATTCCAGAGATTGAACTGAGTCTAGAAAATACTAATGTTAAAAAAATGATACATTCGGCAGTTCTATTTTTGAATTAATTTAAAAATCAGTAGTGTTCCTATTGTATGGCTAAGCTGTGTATTTTTCGATCAACTATGTAGTACATAATATATACGTAATCGAGAAATTTTGAAAATTAAGGTTCCATAGTCTAAATGTTGAAAATAACTGTTTTATTGTATCTAATGGTACTTCATGTTGGCGTTTAAAATATTTCTGGAATATTTACACATCATTAAATCAAATGCAAAGCGATTGTTATAAAATACAGGTATAGAATAAAATTATGTACTCGTGGATTTCCATTTAACACGGACCGTGCGGCCTCAATAATCTGTTTTTACAAGAGCCCTATGGACATTTGTAACATCAAAGAAGGCGCCAATGCATTGCTGGCTTTGAAAGGGAGTTCTCTTCACATCTTTTTGAAGATTCGAGTCATTAGCCTCTTTAATGCTTCGGAAAGCTACTTATTTCACATCTATAATTACTTGTTTCATATATTTGAAAGTAAAAACATTTTGTAGAACGTCTAGACTGGACGATAAGACTCCTCTCTGTCATATACGGCTACACTCCTGAATTTAACCCCTCACCTTGCCGATACAACTGACTTATTTATAAAGAAAAGCCTTGTACCAATTTTCGTTTCTTCGACTTTTGATCTATAAAAAGTTTTTACGTTTATACTCTTTTTAACCAAACGTTAAAATAAAATATCATCCATCTCACTGTCACCAGGAGTG
Organism: Phareas burnsi; assembly: GCA_018249415.1. Lineage (NCBI taxonomy): Eukaryota > Metazoa > Arthropoda > Insecta > Lepidoptera > Hesperiidae > Phareas > Phareas burnsi. The sequence goes on along the minus strand of DWKL01000378.1, from coordinate 4,446 downwards.
GATGGGTACAGAATGCCATTACGCATTGAGTTTGTAACTCTTACTTTAAGCTATTACAAATATAATAAACAAAACTGATTTGGGATTATCCTTGTCCTGTCTAATGAACATTTGAGATTATCGTCTCGTGTAAGAATTTATTCTTGTCAAATAATTAAATGTAAGCAAAATATCATTTTATTTTATAAAGATTATATCAGGCTCCACGGTCTGTGTCAACCAGGGTCTCTAAATTTGTTATGACATAGTGTGTGCAATAAATAGAATAATTATTTCGTTATAGGAAAATTCGACATTGAATGTGCTCGCGAAATTGTTAATCGATTACAGTTTAACGATAATACTACGTATACTTAATATTTTGTTATTATTCTATCAAATAGTATAAATTTAAAACAAAAAACTGTCTTAAATAAGTCATTCCTGAATTTATTAGTTTACAAAATGTACCTTACATATGAATTAAATGAAAATTAAATATATTCGAGGCCATATACCAAGTCTGATAATAGTAATTATAGCTTTAGTTAAACCAATGATTTGTTTTAATAGAAGACATATATTCAAAATATACCTACTGTTTCAACAAATCAAAATTATTATCAATATTTATACTTCCTCCATTAGTTGTAGACTCGCCTTTGACTCTAACGCTTTTTAGAAATAAGTCTTTAGAAATTTTCTTTGTTTATATACATATTTTTTACATTCTTCTAAGACTTGTTCTTTAGACTTTTTGACTGTAGTTTTAGATAATATTGTATGGGTGACAACGACGATCTTGTTTCCCTGAAGCTATTGCGACTAACAATTTTATGTAAACACATTGGTCCACCAACATGTGTGTAAAATGTTAAAAGGAATGTAATCAGAAGTCTAGTTATCATAGCAAAGAAGTTTTGTTAAGATTTAATTATAGATGTGAGTACCTTGTTTATTTTTCATCCTTCAATAGTACCGCAGTGGTGAAACGTCGTATGCTCCATACTGTAGGATTCATGTTTAAGATATGTAAGGCTATTGTATAATTTGTATCTAAGGAACATTCAAGTTAACTCTCCTTGCCTTAAAAATGCTCGTCTGTTATATTAAATTCTTCTAAACTAAGCAAAACACATTTCAGAATATATATTTGACAGTTAATCTATTTGGAAATAGAACTTTGACATGGTATTTTCAACCGTTTATCGATCCACTTTAAAATTATAACGGTTTCCAAGAAAAGCTGTCTTTGTCGCTTTTCTAATTAATAGTTCATAATTTACTAATAAATAAAATAAGAGTAGTATATAAGATTACGATACATGTATACTGTCGTAGTGGCCATGATCTCACACATTCATAATACTAAAAGACTGATGTTTTGGCGTTTTGAACGAAATTTCTATTTTAACATTGGAAATAAGTCAGGGTAACGATTATTTTTATTTACAATATTCTTTTGCACTTATGTATTTTTTCATACTTCTAAAGTTCGCAAGTTCTAAGTTATTACTGTCTTATAAACTTCATTTGTAGTCAATAATCAAGATCCGTTGTTTTTATCACCTTTTTAATTTTACCCGCAAAATTGTTTTAATTATACTTGTATAATGGTTTAAGTAGAATTTCTTACATAATAGCAAGTCGGGTGTTATAATGAGGCTAAATAAAATTACGAAATTGTATTTTTCTGTATTTTTTTATTTATTTACTTACATTTCATGAAACTGACTTATTTCCAAATCCCCGAATCCCGCCTATAAGCTAGAAGTGTCATCAAAACAATTTATAATTAGTATAATTAATCATCCTTATGTATAAGCAGGAATTATAACTTATAAGCCTTAGTAGTTGAAGTAATTTGTAAAGTTTTGTTCACATCAAAATTGCGTGTGGTTGCGATCATCATTTAGTAACCAGTCTGATACGCCAGACCTGATTCGATCAATTGATATCCTGGTGGTAAAACTCTGAAGATGGAGATTCAGCCTTGAAATAAGCATGCACATTTGATTTTTTTAAGTATGCGTTTAATAAAAATGAACTATCACTTTATTTGATGGCGAAGGAAAGTATCACCAGGAAACCTTCAAGACTGAGAGTTTTTCATAAAGATTTCCAATGTCTGTGATGTCTAACAATCACAGTTGGCCGGCGTGGTGGGCGATGCCTAACCCTTGCAATTTTCATAACTTCCGGCATGCGCGCCATTATGCTTCAGTGATAACGTCATATACAGACATAGTACGGCTTGTTATAGTGATAGAAAATTGTTTTGAACAAAACTTGATAGTTATAAGTTAAGTAAAAAATATCTGCATATCACATCACACTGTTGCCGTAGACACATGTTCAACACAGTTGTAGGTTTTAGGTGTCCACGAATCAATAACCACTAATCGGCGGGTCAGTTGCCATGGCGTAATTGAAGTTTGTCTTCAAATCGCGGAGACTAAATTGACACTTTTTAAAGTCAATTAATTTCTATGGAAATATAGTTTAGTTGTAGTTTTGACATTGGCAACTGTCAGTTTGGACTTAAGATTTGTGAAGGGCTTCTCTGAAGCGGCATGTCCTATAATTTTTGAAAGTTCAGATCTATACTGTTATTAGAGCTTCCGCTCAGCCTCTCTCCTTGAAGGATCAGACCTCCAATCAGAGTCCGCCGCAGTAAAGTTGTTAACGCTCAAACGGCCAGTAATTCCCAAGATCCCAATGTATACGACCTGTGACGAGTGTCGCTAGGAAACCTTACTAGAGTTAGCACGAGACCAGCCCACTCGTCTAGTTTCACTAATGCCGGTTGCCTGCTACTCCCTCGTTTAATCTACATAAATATAGGCAAAGATTTACAAGACAACACATTAATCAATTCATTAATTAATCGATAATCAATCAATTATGAGCTTACAAGTATGTCTGCCCAAAACTTCATCAGGTCCGGAGTAACATCACCACAGGGTGGCCGCAGGCATCAAAATTAGAATTAAAAATAATGTGTCAGTAGTTTTGATTCTGGAAAAGGTAATTAAAATATGTAGATACCCTATTCTAATATGTATAATTACACTTGATAGTACCTTCGAAGTCGTACCTATGAAACTACCCTTCATAAATGTTGCCAAAATAATTATAATGTTGAAATATGCAGTAGAGAACTTAATTGTAACCAATATTTAAACACATTCCTAAAATTGTATGTAAGTACTTAATTAAAGTGACTTTAATTAAAAAAAGATTAAAGGTGTCATCTAACACCCGGTTGGAACGAAGTTTCTTTCGCTGTATGTTGTGAAATAAATTAACAACGTTGTAGAGTATCTAAATGGTTATAAAATTACATTTTTTTCTTTGTATAATATTAAACATTTTATTATTAATTGTTATGGCAAAAAGGATAATTTTTAAAATTACTGCTACTTAGCTAGACGTCATATGCGAGGTTTTAAGGTATCCAAAAAAGGATTTCATAGAGCGCTTTCAATTAGTGAAACTTTTAATACGAACTGATTACCAAACCTCAAAATACCGAAATCGGCTACAGGTTGGATAACGGCATATCAGCTGAACGACGACAGTACAGCAAGTGTGATGGTCAATGTCATTTCTATAAGCCTGGCTCTGAAAGCGTCTGCAGTATAACGTGCGTAAAGAAACTTCGTTCCGATAACAAAAAAAACTTAGCACGTAGCAATTTTTAATATGCATGGAATAATGTAGCTAAAACGAAAATGTGGAATGGTAAAAAGAAAGGAATAAAAAAAATTGGTATTATAATATTCATTTCCTTGTGCAATTATTATTTTATGTTATGAATATGTTGTATTATTTTGCACAAATGTTTGTATAATCTTCTTTAAAGTATCAACATATTGTCTCTAATTATTATTTAATTGATTATAATCATTGTTTTTGTTTTTCGTTTAATAAATCATTTTCATGGCCTCACTTTTAGATCGAATTCAAAAATATCGTCCATAAAATAGTAACGCTTCTTAAAAATTCTGTGATGTATTCGTGTAGTTTCTAAAATTATTATAATAGTTTAGAAAAATCAACACGGTGGTGTGATTTTGAAAAATCTTGCAATTTAACGTTTGTCACGAAATCGGAAATAATTTCGTACGTTTTATTTTATGTTTTATTTATGGCATACTTGTCAACTTTCATTTTCTATACTTTTAAGACGATGTGCTCATTTAATATCGGGTTTTTTTTTAATATTACAGTAATATTCTGTAGTCTAAAAGAAAATTTAAGATTTTTCAAAATCTCGTCGCCAAGTCTTCAAGACAATGTCGAAAATAAGGTAACAATACAGAACAATATTATGCAGTCATATCTCCTTAATAGGCAGCCATTTTCATGTAGAAAATATGTTTCGCAGTCATTTTTATGTCACCTTGTTTAAGTATTGTTAATACGTTAATAAGTGTTGTTAAATAATAAATTTAATTACAGTGA
>DWKL01000377.1:0-19602 GCA_018249415.1 Phareas burnsi | reverse complement strand
GCTTTTATTCTCCACATTATTCTGTCTTCTTTTTTTGTACCGCTTAACCATTTTCAGCACATCCTCAAGGTTGGCTGGGAGATAATGCTATTTAGCATTAAGTCCGCCTTTTGTACTACTTGTAAGTAGGGCAATAAAGTATAGATAAATAAAGAATGCGATGAGATAAGACGGGTTTGGTAAATGTATCTCGCTCACGTGGTATACAGAATAAGCGACAGGTGGTAGAACTATAGTTCGACCGGGGAGATACCACCGCCGCTCTCAGAATCCGCTATGAAGCAATTTTTGTGTTTCCGTTGGAGAGGTGCGTTTGCCGGCCACACTTACATACTTACTAGGCGGAGCGTTTTAGTCCTCAGGAATAGTAACACATCTACGTATGACCTCAGATAGAACTTCAGTTTTGTTTGAGGAAACATGAGCTGGAGTGATCATTTAACATTGTGGCCTACATTGTTGTTTGCTATTTTTTAAATATAAAAAAAAACTGTGCGTGTGCTTACGGACGTAACAAGTTATACTTCTTTAGCGTTAATTACAAATGATTTCTTTTACACATTGAAATAAAATACACGACATCACGGATGATAACGGATAATAACATTTTAAATAAGTAACATTTGAATTCAATAAAATCACACAGGGATACTATGCATACGTTAATTGCGAACTACCTGGGTAACTTCGGACCGTAAGAGGTAGTACTCACGAGGTATCCCGGTGTAAGCGTACCCGACAACCGTGCCTCTCCAACCGAAACATAAGTATTGCTTCACGGCGGATTGTGAGGGCGGCGATGGTACCTCCCCGGTCCCACTATAGTTCCGCCAACTATTAGTGCGACTGCCCTTACCCGTCTCAAGTCATCCCCCACTTCGTTGCGCAGCTTGTCGACTGCGAGCCTGTCTTCCTCGATAGGATCGTCCGGCAGTTCTTGCCACACCTGAAAGTTGAAAGAATATTTTAATATTTTATAACCGATATTGAAAGCAGCAAGCAGTAGCATCACAACAAGTGATAGCCTAGAGCTTAAAATTTCGGCTTCTCACTCAGCGGTCCGGAGTTCGAACGCCGTTCGAACTATAGTTCTATCACCTATCAAAACCACCTTGAGTAGAGTATCTGAGACGCTATTAATTAAAACATTAACGGCCCATCTAGTTTTACGTTTCAGCAGCTGTAGCGTTGCTGTTCCTGTGTACTAAGTTGAAATGGCTTCAACCTCACTACTGGGCACGGGTAGGGGAGCCCACAACTGGAAAATTGAAACATACTCCTCCAACTCAAACAGCTGCCAGCTGCCAGCCGCCAACTGCCATGTTTGATCGGACTTCAGATATGACTTCAGTCCTATATCAGATGTTAGGATGTCATGATGTTCAGATGTAAATGGGACTTCAGTCCTACACGTGGTCAGATGTAAATCGAACTTCAGTCTTCAGTCTATATGAGGCCGGATGTAGGTATCCATGGGCTGTAACTAGCACTTAACATCAGATAGCCCGCACACTCATTTGCTACTCTTAAAACGAAAGAAAAAATCCACGCAAGCCGCGGTACTGTGGGCGTTTCAGCCCTCACACCTATCTCTATCTCATAGAACTGTAGATTGCAGTTTTGGTTTCAAGCGTGCGGTGAGGCAGAAGAAAACGTTAATCACCTGTATCATTATATCCTGCAACTCCTCCTCGAGGACGCGCGCCAACAGGGGGTCCAGTTCACGTTTCTCTTTCAATGTCTCCGAGGTCTCCGATCGCTGGCACTCTTGTTTCGTCTCTTTTGGTTCTTGTATCTTCTGCTGCGAATCTGTGGAAGTTGTTACGAAATATTCAGTGGGAGCTTCCCCTCATCTATCCTATAATATATCACTTACCCAACTGAACAACGACATAATTACGTTTAACCCATTTTAACTGTCGAATGTCTATCGAAAACTACTGTAAGAACAATTCAGCATTTTTTATATAGATAAATTTTCCACTACTGATTTTTATGACATGAATAATGTTAACATGTTAATTTCCTTATTGTATATTTAACTTTTCTCTATCAGCCCTTAAAGTCCAATCAAGAGATAACTATCTTATTTCCATCCCTTTCTAATCGCCGATTTAACAAGAACACGTATGACCTCTCTCTTTCTCATTCTATTATACTCACAGTCATACACACGCATATATATGTATACTTATGTATTTATATATATGTAAATGGATGTAGGAATATATATTTAAAAAGAAGCAAATGAGCATGCAGATGTTAATTTATCACTGCCACCTGTAACCATCTCCATACATAGGGTTTCAATCCTATTTTAAATAATCGGTCAGAGGATCGACAAAACTTCAACATGATATGTTTGTAAATTCCAAATCATCTTTGATTTTACGCTAAGCATAAACTCAATCAAGTTTTATATAAGTGATAATTGTGAAAAAAGTAAACACGCTTTATGCATCTCAGCCATACACTATTTAACATTTGTTTCAGCTATCCGTAAATTGTAGTGGGCATTTAACCTTTTCTCCTTCTGTTAAAATAATACCTTTGTCGTCCTTTGAGGTTTCCATAGCCTTTTGAAGAGCAGTCGTCTCTTGAACAAGTTTGGTCTTTTGAGCTGGCCTACTGTTCTCTTGGGACTTAGTCGGCAGGCTATCTTCATCAGGTTTGTTCTTTTCAACGGATATTGCGGCGGATTGAAATTTGGTCTTTGGGATTTCCGATTTGGTATTTTCCGAAACACTCTTCTGAAGTTCGATCTTTTGGGTTTGGATATTTGCGCTTTGTGGCGTCGGCTTTTGGGGAACAGGTTTCTCTTGTGAAGTAGACGGTTTAGTCTTCTGAGCATTGAGTACCTGAGTAGACGATGTAATCTTCTGAGCAAGAGAGTTATTCTTCTGAATCGGACGTTTGATCTCCTCGTTTTTAGGCCCGGTTTTCTGTGCTGGCCGATTTTGATTTGAGGGTTTGGTCTTGTTGACTTGTTGGTTTGATTGTTGGGTAATAGGTTTTTTTTCTATGACACGTTTAGATTCAATGTTTGAAAGCTTACTCTGGGGTACATATTTTGGTTTGGGATTATCTGCAAAGATAGAAAAATAAATGTTATAAATATATAAAAATATAAATTTATGTAATTATTATATGTATAAGCAGTGTTAGTCTAATGGTTAAGATTCTGGTCTCTCACGCTGGGTGTCCGGGATACGAACTCCGCACAGACCTTTAATTTTCGAACTCATGTATGTATTAGAAATAATTATCACTTTCTTTAAGGGTGAAGGAAAACATCGTGAAGAAACCTACAGATCTGAAAGTTTCCTTTACAAAGAACTCTCAGGAGTTCTTTGTAAAGTTCTCAAAGGTGTGTGAAGTTTACCAATCCGCACTTGGCCAGCGCGGTGGACTATGGCCTAATCCTTCTCATTCGGAGAGGAGGCTGGTGCCCAATAGTGGGGCAGTAATGGGTTGATGATGATTATATGTACGTTTATCTTTTCAGATATGTAATAAGGATTTTATTTTTGATCTCTCTCTTTCTCATGTTTTAGATCTGTGTATCCATTAGTAGCTGTAGCCAATGAACATCAGAGGGGCTGCACGCTCATTGGCTACTTTCCAAATATAAAAAAAGCAGGACCGCCTAACATTAGTTGGCCGGCATGCTAATTGGGTACTGTTCAAACATAAAAAGAAGCAATGATGCCTTAATGTCAGATAGCATGCACGCTCGTTTGTTACTCTTCTTACATAAAAAAAGGAATACCATTAACGATCTGATGCTCGTGTGGTGACCGCGACGCGACGAAACCTTTTTTAACTCTCACCGGGGCGCCGGGTTCTGTGAAACGTATTCAGATATTTTAAAACTACTATCAAATACCTTACAGCAGTGTTTCCCAAACTCGATTATGCCGTGGCCCGGTACACACATGTGAACCCCCAAAAGTTTCTACCAATCCGCACTTGGCCAGCCTTTACTTTTATCCTTGGACTATAGCCTAATTCTTCTCATTCTAGGGGCTCGTGTCCAGTAGTGGCTCAGTAATGGGTTGATGATGATGATGGATCTCTGATTCGCTTTGTATGGACATGAAAAAGAATTACTACAACTTACAAAAAACTTAAAAACACGCTTCAAGATGTGCCTACTTGTTTATATGAGTCAACAATCATGATGTAATCTTTACAGGCACCACCTCCATAACAATATATATAAAGCGTAAAATCATTAGCAGCACACTCTCGCTCTATAGGTATATATAGAGCTACAAAATGTAGACAGCCGTGCAATTGGAATAAAATATCGCATCCGGAAAACTAATACTGGCGCAGTCAACGGCGGATGTCTGTACCATTACGCCTTCCCACCGCCTCTGCGTGACCGACTTAAACAGTGACCTACGCTTCTTGGTGGACACCGGTGCAAATGTTTCGGTGTTACCTGCTGCGAAGAAATCTTTTAGCAATTACACGGAAAATCACAATTATAAATTGTATGCAGCTAATGTTACTATTATAAGAACTTACGGAACGAAGAACCTACAATTAAACTTAAAACTAAGAAGACCATACACGTGGAATTTCATCAACCAATTCTCGGCGCCGACGTTTTAAGCCATCACAAGCTACTAGTCGACGTCAACCGCAGAAAACTCATCGACGAGGTGACGAAACTAAACGTTATTGGGTCTATAGTAAGTCACTGTCGACGTCAACAATCCATACTATGACCTACTGACTGCGTATCCTGATATTACGAAGCCAATATGTTTCAAGGATACCCCAAAACACAGTGTCATGCACTATATCGAGACTACTGGCCCACCTGTATGAGCTCGCGCTCGACCCTTACCTCCAGATAAATACTCTAAGGCTAAAAAGGAATTCGAGTACATGCAGCAAATCGGTATATGTCGCCCATCAAAGAGTTGTTGGTCAAGCCGTCTACAACGTGGTAACAAAGAAAAACGGTGAAATACGGCCATGCGGCGACTACCGCGCACTGAACGCCATAACCAAGCCTAACCGTTATCCCATCCCACGTATTCAAGACTTCACATACCTACTAGCTGGAAAGAAGATATTCCCCCGAATAGATCTACAACGAGCTTATCACTTTATATCAGTGGCTTCTCAAGATGTAGAAAAGACAGCGATCATTACACCGTTCGGACTTTTTGACTTCGAGAGAATGACCTTTGGCCTACGAAATGCTGCTCAGACCTTCCAGCGTTTCATGAACCACGTCGTATTCCAAGGATTGGATTTTCTTTTTAATTACGTTGACGACACCCTAATCGCATCAAACTCAGAAGAGGAACATGGCATGCACCTAGAAACCGTTTTTAAGCGCCTCAATAAATACGGTGTGACAATCAACTTGGCTAAATGCGATCTTGGCAAGCCTGAAGTCGATTTTTTGGGGTATCGTATCTCGAATGAAGGAATACGACCATTGGAAGACAGAATTAGAGCCATATCTGAGTATCCAAAACCAGAAACAATGGAACAACTGCGACGTTTTCTGGGAATGATTAACTTCTACCGAAGTCTTTTACCTCACGCTGCGGACTATCAATCGATTCTTAATAATTATTTACACAATACCAAGCGCAAAGATAAAACCAAAATTGCATGGACCAAAGAAGCCGAGGACGCCTTTGAACAATGCAAAAATGGGTTAAAGACGGCTAAACTGCTAGCGCACCCTATTGCTGGAGCACCCATGGCAATAATGACTGATGCTTCAAATACCTGTGCCGGCGCAGTATTGCAACAAAGAATAAACAATAGATGGCAACCGCTGAGTTTCTTCTCATGCAAGTTAAGCGAAACTCAACAACGTTACAGCGCTTATGATAGAGAGCTTTTGGCAATTTATATGTCGCTCAAACACTTTCGGAATATGATAGAAGGACAACAGGTGACCATGTATACAGATCACAAACCGCTTGTGTATGCTTTACACAAAGGAGCTACAAGCGGTAGTGACACACCGAGACGATTACGTCACCTTGATATTTCATTAGCCAATTTTGCTCAGAAATCAAACATGTGCAAGGATTGGACAACGTTGTTGCGGACTCATTGTCAAGGATAGAGCAATTAGACATGCCATCCCCATTGGACTACAATGAAATGGCCAGGGCGCAACAAAATGACAAAGAATTACAGTCATTATTGCAATGGAACAATCTGCAATTCAAAACAATTAATTACAATGACTGTACTCTGCCTATATATTGCGAGGTGTCAAAACAATCCGTACGTCCTTACTTGCCTCAGCAGTTTCGTATAACAGCCTTTAAAGCGATTCACGGAATTAGTCACGCTGGCACTAGAGGTACGAGAAAGATGATCGGGAATAGATACTTTTGGCGATCGATGAATAAAGATGTAAACAATTGGACTAGGTCATACATCGATTGTCAGAAATCTAAGGTTCAACGACATACCATGTCACCATTGTCGTCATTCCCAACTAGCGACCTTTTTCAATATCTCCATGTCGACATAGTTGGCCCTCTACCATACTGTCAAGGATACAGATATCTATTGACAATGATAGACCGTACTACTGGGTGGCCCGAAGTGGTACCCTTAAAGGACATCACTGCTTTGAGCGTGTCCACAGCCGTTTATACACAGTGGATCACGAGATTCGGATGCCCGTTAAAAATCACTACGGACCAAGGTCGTCAGTTTGAGTCAAACCTTTTTACACAGTTGACCAAGCGACTAGGCATTACCAAAATACACACAAGCGCTTATCACGTCTCAGCCAATGGAAAAGTGGAGAGACTTCACAGAGTCATAAAATCAGCCCTCATGGCGCGAGGAAACACTCACATTTGGTTACAAGAGTTACCTACAATCTTAATGGGTTTAAGAGCAAGTTTACGAGATGACACACAAATATCTCCATTTGAACTTGTACACGGAACAACAATGAAACTGCCTGGAGACTTCTTTGAGCCCATAAAGCCAGACGTCCCCATCAATGACATCTTCCTTCAAGATTTAAGGACTCATCTAAAAAACTTATCATCCGTTCCGTTAAGGCACAGACAGAACAAGATATTTGTGCATCCTGCTCTTCACTCATGCTCCCACGTTTTCCTACGCTGCGACCATAGCAGAAAACCCCTTACACCACCCTACTCTGGACCATACCAAGTGGTGGAACGAGGTGATAAATGTTTCAAAATCAAGATCGATAACAATATTAAAACTGTAACAATAGACCGCTTAAAACCCGCATTTTTTGTGCACAGCGACACTGAAACACAATATCCTAAGACGTATAAGGCCGAAGCAAAACAAAATATCGCAGAGGAAAATAAATCCATCTGTATAAGGAGGGATGCTGAAAACAAACAGAGGAGAACACGATCCGGGAGATTAGTCAAACCCACAGTGCGTTTTGTCAACATTTAAAACTATATTTCTTTAAATTTTTGTATTTTTAAAAAAAAATTGCGGTACACTCGTGTGCATAATTTATGAACATGTTTAACTTTAAGTTTACTTGAACGTTCTGATTTTATTTTGAGACCTTCCACATTATTATTTTTTTTGTATGTATAATTTTTTTTTGTTTTCATTGGAGGGGAAGTGATGTGCCTATTTGTTTATATGAGTCAACAATCATGATGTAATCTTTACAGGCACCATCTCCATAACAATATATATAAAGCGTAAAATCATTAGCAGCACACTTTCGCACTATACGTTGTACTATAATAGGGTCTCGCTCTATTCTGTATACTAAATTAACGTGTACTCAAAATATACGCATACAAGCCGGTGACGACTTTCTTTCTCCTCATCCGCCATCAAAGTCCTTAGTACACCAAGGTACAAAGACTTTGTTGCTATACAGTTAATAACATAAATCGAAATCGAATCACTTAATGAAAACATAATTTCGAAAAATCAAAGTAGCATGCGGGATTCGAACCTCAGACAGCGAGCGTGGAAGGCCTGAATTTAGCTCTAGGCTATTACTGCTATCAGAGATAAAGTCACAGTAAGTAACGAGTACAAATAAATAAATATATTTCAAGTGTCTGTGTGTAATGTCAAAATAATTTCCATTTTTAAGCCCGCACGCTTACTTGCAACATATCCAAAACATTAAATATTTTAAAAGTTTGTAGACTTTATTGGAAATACGTAACCAGATTCGGTGTGCTATAATACATTAATAATTTTAACTTGTAACATTTAACTTATATACTGATCGATACAAACAAAAAGTAATCACACCATAAATAGTCAAACTAATTTTAGTTTGACAATCGCCAAACTCATATATAATATTAATATACGAACAAATTGTTATTTTACCTGTGTCATCCCCTAATAACATGCTGCCAGCTCTGCCAAAAAAGAAAAGTAATAAGAAAATTGTTACCTGATTAGTGCTCAGCATGTTCCCGTGATCCGCGACGAATCTATGAATCTTTCAACCCTTGACAAATAGAAAATAATTGCCAATTTGACGACAAAAGGAATGACGAAATTACACCAAATTATACATATAAATGCAACTATATGAGCAAATGACGATAAAATAGACTTTGTAGTCCTCGTAGCGGCTGCAAGAGACAAATATGGAATAGAAATGTTGAGCAAGCAATATGTAACTTTCGAAGAAGAATTTCTGCTTAAATATTCCAAAGAGGCCGAGCATAACTCTGTTCATAAATTAGGACATCACATGAGCCTATATTTTAATGACACGGTGACAAACTAGCCTTATCCGTTACAGTTGAAATTGATCTAAATACTTATTTATACATCCTTATTCTTCAGCTGCTTCACCATTAGAGAACAATAAACTAGTTATGTTGGAGGATTTTCGTAACTCTTTTAAAAGCGACAAATTCCAAATTCTATTGAAACTTATCCGATCTCAGCGCTCCTTCGACGATTCGATTCTGTTAACAACTAAATATTAGGTACGACGACGAATGAAAAACTTGTAAGCTCTCAAAGTCTTACAATAGAAATAAATTACTACACATTTTCTGTACTGAACTTAAGAAAATAAGAAATTATTATTTTAATTTTATTAAATATAACATTTCAGCTACCTGAAAAGAAATACAAACTATACCAGAAATAATATAATATACGAGTTACGAAAAATAAAATAAGAAAAAGATAAAATAACAAATGAACACGAACAATGAATAGGGTCTACTGAAATATAATCTCAATCTAACGATACAAACAGGAAAGGCAAAATTAGAAATAAAAGTTAAATCGAAAGTGTAAATAACCCAAAGTGCATGAATGCAATCAAATTCCTAAATGAATTACGAATTGTTTAAACCTCATACATCGTTATAGATATCAATGCAGCAACAACTCTCCGTAACTTATTCGCCTAGAATACGAAATTCTATCTAGGTCCTTAGATTTTCTATGCGACGAATCACCTGTAAAGCTATATTTAGTTTACTCACGCACTTACGTAGATTTTTCGACTCCCTTAAATTGTCACATCAACGAACTCATCACTTTTTAGATTATTTATTTAAAATCGTAAATGTACCTGAAGCCAATCAGTTAGCATTGCTGTAAGTCTACCTCCGCCTAATCCGTTGACTTTGCTGCTTAATATGTATCATTCATACCGCAGAGCCTACATGATCTAGATCAGAATATTCACTCGAACTTTTGAAATTGTATGTTATATAAATTCAAACAAAGAACGACTTTATAATCATTAATTTCCTTTCTTCTTTTAGTTCCATATTTCTATGTGCTACCGCTGGAAATAATTAAATGGGTATCATCTACCTCTTACCTGGTTCAATTGCCGCGATTAAGGCCCACAGGATCGATGTTATCTTGTATATCTGTACAGTGTTGAGAATATTTCTTCCATTGTTATTCTGTTCAAAACCTTGATTCTACGATTTGATGTTGGACTGCACCCAATTACGACTCCCTACTTCGTTACACTGAAACATCCACTGAAACTCTTAAAAATAAATGAGTAGTAATATTGATAATGTTAAATTGGCGTATAAGGCTTAGTAAATACATTTAATATAAATCTTAAAAAATAGGAAAATAAATAAAAATACAATTTACAATCATCAGATGAAAAAAATTAAATTTTCTCACTTAAAAAAATTCAGGTACATGTTTAGTTGAAAAAGAAATATTTCATTTTTTGAAAAATAGAACATTTCGTCAATGACAGCATCTTCACTAAAATATTTCAATCTCGCAGTTACCATATTATTCTTACAAATGTAAAGAATGTTTGAACTTACCTTTTTCCATAAAAAAGTTGACGCCCGTTCAGTTCACTTATAATATTAGCATATCGCGTAAATATATAAAATAATGACGATAGCTTTACAGTGAAAGTGCAGAAGCCAGTGATAATAATGTAATTATTATGTATTAATAGCACGATTATTATTATTGTCTTAAGAGACGCAATTTGTGAACCCCGAATATTTATAGGGACACATATTATGTATTCTAGTAACTAGACGTCTAACAAAATCATTCAATGGAGTCTAAAGTGTATTACGTACAATGACAACTGTACGCGATGATCGAAAGGTGAAAATTATTTTAGAGAAAGAAAATATCGTCACTAACATATTTATTAATCTAATAAAATATCCGAAAACAATGTTGTAAATGACTGAAAATATCAAACACGAATTTATTTCAATGTAATTCGAATAATTAACTCCAACTAGGACCTTAAGTAAACTAGCGAACCAATAAAAAGCATCAAAAGACTTCCAGAGCATATCTACTTGTTCCGTTTTAACTTGGAAGACGTTCGTTTCATTATTGCAATTTACATGTTAGTTAATTATTATTGGTTTCTCTTTATTGTCACTGAGACACACAACATCGTCATCGCTATCAGACGCAATCTCCATGTTTGCTACATCATAAGTGTCTGACATTTCAGCTCTGTATTGTTTAACGAGCTCTTCCAATTTGCTGTATGAATAGTCAGACTTTACCACTACACTCAAACAATCTTGGCCGTCATCAACATAATCCAACTCGTAATTCAACTTTGCAATTGTCTCTACGGAATCTAAGTCCATCTGCACTTCTAGCTTCGTCTTGCCTTCATATCTATCAGTTACTCTAGCATTCTTCCAAGCGCTGAAATTAATGCCTTTTACCCCTTGATTACTTTGTTTCAACTTCTCGCAAGCTAGCGCGCTATTCACCAAATTATGTTCATTGGGTAGCATAATATACATTTTTATATATCTCACATTGCTTTCATCGCCGCCAAAGACCACAATCGGTTGGCGGTTCAGCGTACCGATATGCAATCCAACTAGCCATCGTCTCGATTCCGTATTTTCTGGTATAACACCTAAGTATCCCGGCGAGCAGAACCCATACTTCAAGAAATCTGTACTACTGTTGCCCCCTTGCAATAAATATTGAAAGAGTTGGTATACAACCATGTCTTTGATTTTGCGTGTAATAGCTAAGGTCGTGTGCTTATTGCCTTTAACCCCTATTTTAACAACGTGCGGGTCTTGACCTAGAGACGGCATCGCACTGTAATGCATCGAAGGCACGATTTCAACAGAGGGTTCGTTTAAACCCGCGTCAAAAACATCCTTATCGACCGCCACCGCTTTGAGGAAAACACTTACTTTTTGGAGTTCGTAGCTGATCATCATTTTGTGATTTTCCAAAGCCCGGGCAGAGGACGGTGGCATGTCGACGTAGATTCTAGTGCCCTTCACAGTTACAACCTTCTTCACGAACTTCCACTTACCTATGTTGACGCCGTCCAACTTTTTGTTTTGCAACTTTAATTTATGTATCGGTTCGATGTGACGGCACCTGGAATGACCGGGCAGCCAAATGGCCGCTCGTTCGTACCACAACTCCTCGTCTGTGTACACCAACACATTGAAGGCGTAGAAATTGCTGAAATCTAAGTTAAGGAGCCAATCCTTGGACCGTTCATCCTGTGTCACTATCTCGTATCTATACACACTGTGGAGTCCTTTCATTATAAAGTCCGGTGCCCACCCATGCGAGGTCTCTGTCTCTTCGATCATTTGGGAGACTAAGAATGTCTTTAGTTCGTCCGCTTGAAAATCATCGAACGGCTGGAAATTGTCCTTACAAAGGTACAGATTAAAACCGGTCGATTGATGGCTCGGCAATAAACCTGCCTGATGCGGAGGAAGCTCGAATATTGGCACAAAAGACGGTGGTGGGACCATCACGGGTGCTGGGTTTAGTAAAAATGGCATTTGCGTGTTCAAGGGCCTAACTGGCGGGACACCTGCGGGCGAATTCCCTGGATTTACCGGCAAATTAACCGCCGGCACCACGTTTAGATTCCATTCTTGAACAGCCTTAGGTGGGACATCTGGGAATTATTGGAAACGAGAAAAATAATAATTTTAATTGTGGACTTGGTGTAGGTAAGGACAAAATAAAATAGACCGTATACTTACTGTTAAACTCAATTCCTTTAGGATCATCTGTGGAAAACGCAAAGAGGAATGTTAGTTGCCAACATCTGTGAAGACTGGCCGAGCGGTCCAATAATTTAGTAAGGTAACTACTTTCGTGACGTTTTCATGTTAACAATAGTTTGCAACCTAACCTAATTTTGAAAGGTGGTAGAGCTATTGTTCGTCCGAAGAGGTACCACCGCCGCTCTCATAATACGCCCACATAATCCGTGTGAAGCAATTTTTGTATTTCGGTACGAGATGCGGTTGCCGTGTACACTAACAGCGGGGTGACCATCTTAGTCCTCAGAAGTAGTAACGCGCCTATGTTCCACCTCAGATAGAACTTTAATGCTCTTCGAGGTTAGATGTGAATGTCCATGGGCTGCAGTGAACATTTTATATCACGTGGCCTGCACGCTCGTTTGCTACTATTCGCACATAAAAAATATGTTAAAAATAAGAAAAACAAAGAATGTTAATTTTCTTGAATAATTAGCGATTGCGAAATGTTATATTGTTTATACATTTATTAAACACATTATTTCAAATAGGTTAATCGACGATTTTATTACTTTAATATCCTCACCTTTAGTCATGGGATCTGGAGAGCGCTTAGAAGTTTTAGCGGGAATATCTGGTTGATCTGAAAGTACAAAAGCATTTGTGTAATATTTTTAAAACGAATCGTTTATAATAAATGCTTTTTGTTGAATATTTTTATGTCAACAGATAAAACGAATATAAAACATTTTAAAGAAATTCAAATAAGAAAAATTACGTAATATTTTTTGCGTACAAATGAGGAATTGTCAATAAATAAAAGTATATTTTCAAAACGTTTTACACTTATAAATGTCTCCGTATTATAATGTTTGAACATATTTAACATGAGTTGGAACGTGTTGTTGTATAGTTGAGTTTGAAAGTAATATTACACTTCACTGCGAACATGTAAAGGGTGCACGCAACAGTATAATTATTATATTTAACTGGACTGAAAATTGACCGTATATACACCTAACGTCTCGATAGTCTTTGCCCGAAGTACTCAAGAAGATAAATGCTTCTGGATCTTTAATATTTTTCCATACTACTCTATGGTCATTTGGAAATAGAACTGAGTCCTTGTTAAAGTTCATCACAACTCGGTTCTCAGAAATCCGTTGGCTCTTTATAGTATAATTTGAATAACCTCATACAAATCTTTCTCCATACCTTCATCTTAATTAATATAATCTTCATTAGTCCAAAGCAATGCAGTGTACATAATGTTGGTATATTGTCAATGTTCACTTGCCAGAATTGTGAAAAATTGCTAGCCTACAAAAGTTCAAACCACCCTCCCTTTTTCTTGCTTTACAATTTCCACAATCTGGCGTCAATGTTCATACGTACGTTGATTTATATAACACAGATTCCGAGACTTCATTGGGAATATCTACGATAATGCACCCATTGCACACACCCTATTAAAGCAGTAAGTCACATAATTTTCTAAACTATCTTATATACGTACATGTAAAAACATACGGACATGTAATTATAATCAATAAATAGCCAAAATGGCTGTAGTTAGCAACACCAAACTCAAATGGTAGCTACGTTTAACGTAACTACCTGCTAAGGAAAAAAGTATTTGGGTAAAACGATATATTTTAATTTGAGTAAGATACATTTCCAGGAGTTATTGACTTAAATATTGGAACGGTACACATAGGAGAACACATATTAGTTTATCAAAACTCATCCTTTAATAAGGTAAAGGGGTGTCAATATATGTTTTGGAAAAAGCACATTTCTCGCTAGTGTAATCGGAAACTAAGTATTAATATCCTACATTACAAAGGAAAAAAAAAAGTCGCGAGCAAATATTTCTATAAATCATGACTCTTTATGTTATTCATAAAATATGTCTGCATGTGGTGAGTGTTAATGAAATAATCGTTTAGTGTAAGATCTGTAGAATTCCGAGGTGCAATTTTATTGTTATCATCATCTTAAATATAAAACAACAGAAGAAATATATATAGAGGAGTGTACAAAGGTGATGTTCGTGTGTGATGTACAAACCGCATACAGAAATTCAGCATTCGATGATCCAGCAGTAAAATCGCTTACGTCTAAATCGTTTTATTATAAATGCATATTTATTATAACCCCAACAATTTATGAGCACTCATCAAAACTTGCAAAGGCAGACCATTAATAACCACAAACCAAAAGTATCGACAAATTTGAAAAATGTTAATCAAAATCTTACCCTGAGCCGGTCGTTTCCTGTAATTGCTTGAAAAACTCGACATCACCTCTTCGAAAATTTTCACTTCATCATTAGCATCATATTTCTTGTTAAACCTCATAATAATGTCCACGTAAGATACGTCGTCGTTTTTGAACATGTCGTAAAAGAGACGCTTAAAGGTAAGTTGTAGTTCATCGCGAACACGAATATGCTGAGCCTCGCTGATATCATTTTTAAATTTGTTCATTGTTCTTCTTGTAAGCTCTTCAGCTGCTTTATCTCTTTTAGCTTTCACCGGAGAATTTAGCGGTGGCCTCGGCCGCCACACTTTGTCGGTGGTTGACCAGCGAGATTCTCGTTGACGAATAAATTTTTCAACGTTGTCACTTTGACGCGATCTTTCTTCTTTGTCCTCCGCTTGGAATCTGGCATCGGAGTTGAAATCTCTTCTGACGTCACGGCCGCGATGTATTGTATCTTCGTTCTGTTTAAAAAATTGGTCACCGCGATCGTCAAAACGGCTTTCCTTTTTACGATACTCTTGAGCTTTTTTACCCAATTCTGCAACTCTTTTATAAACATCTTCGATCTCCTTGTTCAATTCCGCAGGATTTGTACGAAATATTTCTCTTCTGTTGTCATCGCCTCTGGAGAAATCATCTCTTCTTGGCGGGATATCTTTCTTCTGTTGCATTTCGTCACAATCGTCTTTTCTCAACGGATAATCTCTGAAATCACGCTTATCCATATATGACATACGCTCCGTAGCACCTTGTCGTCCAAACTGTTCTTTTGCACCATAGCTGTGTGAATCCCTCATGTTTTCAGGGAAGCGCATATTTTGCCTAAAATCGTCTCTGGTTTCCTCCTTTGAATTTAAAATCGGCTCCCATTTCTCTACATGATTTGGGTTTTTTCCAGTAAAAGTGTTCAGTCCTTTCTCGTGTTTAATAGTATCATTCTTATCTTCGTACGGTGGACGTTCCCAAGTGGGTATATGCTTCTTATCCATATTCTCAGTTATATTAGAAAAATTTGGTCGAGTTTGCCTAGGAAAATCAGAATCCCTAGCATTTTGGCCGGGCCACACTGGTGGTGGGGGAGCATCACCAATTAAAGGACTGCGACGTTTTTCCAAGGCCCAAGAGCGACGCGGAGACCGAGGCGACGGGGAATGCCTCCTATATCGATTCTTAAAAGGAGAACGATCTCTTCGGGTTGGTGATCTTGAATCACGAGTTCCTGAACGGGATCTCTTCGGTTCCACATCTCCCATACGTAAATGTTCTGATATTCGGGGTATATCGAACTTTTCTATTCTGCTATCAAGGTTTTTAGATGGTGGATAAGTTGGAGGTTTATCGGTGTTTTGCTGCCAAGAGTCCGGTCGTGTACTAGGCGCCGGGTATTGAACGTTCTCGTGTACGTTCGGACGATATCCACCTGAGTACATAGCTTGATTTGGCGCCTGTAAATTGAAATTTTACTAGCAAACAGACAACACAATAAAAATTATTAGATTAAAAATTATACCAATACGATTATTTAATTATTTTAAGCATGTTATAAAAAAAATCTAACTACAAAGCATGACGTCCTGTATCTCTTGTTCTTGTTAAATTTATAGCGCTTACAGAAAATCTAGATTATCTTCTGTTTCTTTTATTATTGTTAATTTTTAATCTAAAAAAATGTTTCTTTTTAAAATAACGTAAACATTTAACCTGAAGTCCATGCAATGCTCTAAAGCATTATTGGCCAGATCAGCGTTGCGACAGCTATCAAACTTATACCACTAAGATCAATGAATACATAATGTAAGTCAAACAACATTTAAACTGGCAGCATCAAGCCGCTGAATAAAAATTACAAATCGTGTCCACAATTGTGTTCACATCCCATATTCGCTTCATTTTACCCCTAAACTGTTTGATAATTTTCGTTCGTCTATAGCAACTCTTAGACATTTGCAACTCCATACTCTTTCTTCACAAATGGATTGTTATGTTGTACAGTGTATACATTTATGTGGCGATTAGCTGTTGTTTTATCGCAACTCACATTATACAAATGTATGAAGAAAAATATGTTTTATCTTCTTGTTTCATACTTCTTACGTATTCCATCAAGGGAGGTAAATCGCTCAGAACTGCTAACACTTTATTCCCTTCGTCAATTTCCAAGTAACAAAAATTTTAATCATAACTTTCAATGTCTTCTCTATTTCATGTTATTTGATTACTTGAAATCATCATCGTCCATAGTTCCTCGGGAAATTATGTTGTCAATTTATTCTCCAGAATTTGTGTTATACAATTTTAAATTAATAGAATCTTAGGTGATGTTTTCGAATAGATATTTTATCATTTTGTTAACACATCATATCCATAGAAATAGTTTTAACTATATAGAAATCTTGTAATTCGCTTGCTTGCATCCGTATATGTCACGATTCTGAAAAGCTTGAATTGAAGTTATGTTCAGTAAATTGAAAGTCTGAAAGTTTCCAACACCACGATTCATCATACGATTCGGTAGATACATGGATTACTGGTTTAAAGTTTCGATTTGATGTATTTTAACCAGTAAGAGGACCAAATATTCTTGTGAATAGTAATGACGTCTGTTAACCGGTAAGAGGACCAAATATTCTTGCGAACATTTGCTATAAATTATGAGCAATTCAAGGATGGGCTACATTCGATGTACATAATCTTGAAATGATGCCACAAATGATGCTTCAGAATTCCTAAGTTACACAAATCCGAGCAACGTTTTTCACGCTGTTAATATTAAAATGTGTATTTCTTGCTCTCGGCTATAGTCATAATTCCACAATTTGCTCTCCCTGTATCTTCTTAGTCTCATTTAGACGCTTTACTCCCTTTAATTCTTTCAATTAATTATAATATTAAAATGTGTATTTCTTGCTCTCGGCTACAGTGATAATTCCATCATTTTCTCTCCCTGTCCCCTCTTATTCTTACCTGGACGCTTCACTATAACTCCTTCAATTAACTATAATAATGACAAATATTCTGAGGTACGTAGCTTTGATGAATCCCGGAATATCCAAAGTAATTTATTCATGTATTTCAACGTATTCTTGTAGTACACATTCATCTTTGTTGACAAGAAATATTGCTTCTCCTTATTTGGATCCGTTTTGGATCTCAAAACAATCGTATCTCTAGTCTAGATGCTTTCAATCGATTTAGATCTTCATAGAATTATATATAAAATTACATTAAAGTTAATCTTACATCCTCCTCTCCTACATCCTCCTCCTCGTACCTCGTATTATAAAGAACATTTGTCTCATTTCTAGAGGCAATATTATGACTATAAATCATAAGATATCAAATATCAATATTCAGATCACTAAGAAACTGACTGTTATCGCAGATAGTCTCATAATTTCACGTTAATTATATACAACTTAATAGTTGAGAATGCATTCGATAAGGACTTAAATTATCATTAATGATATTAATCTTTAGCTTATATTACAAAATAAGTATTATCTCCAGGTTGTTCTCTGTCACCACCAATGTTAAATCAATATCAGTATTTTAAAAATATATTGAAAATCACATAATTTAACAAACACCAATAGCGAAATCGTATCAAATCGACTGACGACTGCAACTTTTCATTCAATCCGAAATAATAATATGCACTATGGTAAAACGTACGTTGAAGCTAGAATCATTGATTGTAATGCAATTTACATTTCTAAGAAAACATTTGGATTATATCCTCTTGCGTATAAAAGTCGATTCTTTTTTATTTACTGATAGGATAACTTTTAAAAAATATTGTAGCATTATGCTATAATTAAAAAAAAAATTACGCTGTGGTGTGTCCATCTCTAACGTGAATTAGATTGTTCCTTTTCTTCCCGCTGAGTATGTCTATCACTTTCACCTTCTTCTTCATAGAACCGTTTTGGAAAATATTGAATTCAACGTATAAGCATTTTATTCTATTTTTCATCATTGTCGTCTGCGGTATATTCTATTAATACAATTATGTTTTTTTCCTTTTAGTTCAACTACAAAACTCACGTGAAATTTTGCTGTTTTTTTATCAAAAAAATACACAAATACTGCAACTATTCTACAAAATGACAACAAATATACAACACTTATTTACTTATCTTCAGTCCTTAAGGAATTCCTTGACAGGATATTCTATTTGAAAATAATTATGTTTACTTAAAATTAATTTAAATTATATAATTTATCAACAAATTGTTGGACAACATAGTTTTTTTATAGATTCGTTTTTAGATTTATCTTTAGCGTTTAAGAGTATGTTTTGTATGTGTTTGTATGTACTTGAACTTACCTTTGTCGGCGGTTCGTACGCCGGTCTCACTTGTTTCAGAAGTGACGGTCTCTCCTCGTCATCATACTTCGGCTTCTTGGACTGATGGAACGATTGCTGGTACCTGTAGACAATTTGAAACGGATTGTAGTAACTTATTATACGTAGTACGAAAGTAATACTTACATATGTTTATAGGTATACTTCTCAATTCAAGGAGATCCGTGTACTGTGGTAGTACATTATAATGATATCAATCAAAAGATGAACTTTGATTCATCAAATTTAAAAAATGTTGAAACATACATTAATAATGTCTACAGCCCTTTTTATATCGCTCTGCTGGGCACGGGTCTCTTCTCACGGCTGGATAAGACCGGGAGAGTCCACCATAACGCTCCATGTGGATTGATACTGAAACGGGTTAGCGGCCAACCCATGTCGGATGTTTTAAACCTGCCCACACGACCTTCGACAAGGTTTATCGAATGCTATCCAATGATAACAACAGAGATCGACAGCTTAACGTGCCCGCCG
>DWKL01000376.1:0-19610 GCA_018249415.1 Phareas burnsi | reverse complement strand
CGGTTTTGTTTGAGGTTGGATGTGGGTGTCCATGTGTTGCGGTGACCACTTAACATCAGGTGGCCTGCATGCTCGTTAACATAATATAACATATTGTATACAAATATAAAAAAAAAATCGGTGGCCATTTGACACAGTCTTCTACAGTTTTACCCAGGTCCGCTTGGAGTTAACAATACGAATTACAGCGAGAGTATTCGATAAGTAAAATGAACTTTAAACTGATATTCAGATTCACGAAGCTAAACGCCATGACGGTCAACAGTTAGACGTATCATCGCGAGCAGGTATAACCGTAGCTGGAGTTATAAAAAGTTCTGTAACCGGTACTTGCTACTGAGCTGTGTTATATTGTAGAATATTATCCATTTAATTATACAATTACGCATATTAATCTCTCCGTTAATGTTTATCTAAATCATTACTAACTGCAACCTGAATGTACTTACCCCCATTATGTACATTGACTGCGGCGCTAATATTCGAAACGATCCACCCGTGCGGCGCGTAACGCTGCAGGCGTGTTCTGGTACGGCGGCGCACACCGTATGCGTGCGAGCCGCACGGGTGGCGCGGACAGTAAAACACTACAGGTGCGTTTGCCGCAGTCAATGTATTAAAAAGAATAAAAGATATGACATAAGATTGCGGCGGTTTCGATACAAAAAAAAAATGTATATTTTATGTTTTTTTATAATTAAACCTAACGATAAGGCTGATGGGTCACTTGATGGGAAGTGGTCACCGTCGCCTATGGACATTTGCAACACCAGATGAGTCGTCAATGCATCGCCGACTATGAAGGAGAGCTCTTTTTGCACCGTTCTTGAAGAACCCCTTGTCATAGCGCTCCTGGAGTGCTTCAGGAGGAAGCTCATTCCACATGTTGCGCGTACGCGGTAGGAAGGAACGCGCAAACCGACCGCAGAGGACCGCCACGGATCCGGTTGATATATGTGATTACTCATACTAATTTCTTCCTTAATCTGCGATCGTCGAGGTCAATAATTTTAATGCTTAATGGTAAATAGATTCAGCTTGCGGTCAGCGATGATTTAGGTAACTATTTATTGCAGCAAAAGGTCTCACCTCAATACAAGACACTTGAGTTTGAGACACTTGACGCGCAGAATGTCTATGGCCTTTTGACTCTTGTCGCTGAAGCGAAGGTTCTCGGGGTCCCAGCGGAGCTCCAGCCGCTCCAAGTTGGGGCAGTTGTTCGCTATGCCGTCCATCAACTGCAAAGTAGAAATGTTTTAGACCTTTTTACTTATTCATATCGGAAACCGATTGCCGAAATATGAAAGCGGCGTGATCAAACCCAGTCTAGATGGTGGAATAGTCCGTCCGGGCAAGTACCGCCGCCGTGATAATCCAACGTGAAGCAGTTGTGTTCCGGTTGGAGAGGTGCGGTTGCGGCTCACTTACAGCGCGGCAACCATCTTGGTCCTCAGGAGCAATATAACGCATCTACGTATGACCTCAGACAAAACTTCAATTTTGTTTGAGGTTATACGTGGATGTCCATGGGCTGCAGTACCCACTAACATGAGATGGCCTTACGCTCGTTTGCTACTCCTCGAACATAAAAAGAACATCACGGCTGAAGTTCGAAGTTCAAATATTTTTGAAAAAGTAATGTTACTTTAATTTTTATTTTATATTATTGTTATTTCTCACTTTACCTGATCGACGTGGATGTTCACACCCAAACGCTCCTGTGTGCCCATAATAAGAATTCTGAAAGAAAATAATTACTTAAAAATTACAATTCGAACGGGGAGGTACCACCGCCCTTGCAATCCGCCGTGAAGCAATTCTTGTGTTGCGGTTGGGAGATATGGTTATCGGGTACATTTACAGCGAGGCTACCATCTTCGTCCTTCAAGGGTAAATGTCCGACCACAGATAGGACTTCAATCCTGTATGAAGTTAGATGAACGTGTCCATGGGTCGCGGTGACCATTTAACATCTTATGTAACATCTAGGTACTTATGTACGCACGTAAGAAGTCACACTTCTTCGGCAACAAAGACAAATGATTTTTTTTTAAACATTGAAATAAATTTGAACTGAGTTAAACAACAGACATCAAACACTACGGATAATTAGTTAAAATAAGTAACAATTTAAATAAACAACATTTTAATTAAATTAAATAAAACGAGAATAGTTTGTATACGTTAGTTGCGAACAACTTGCACAACTTCAGACCGTAACTAAAATAATATTCATAATAAAAATAATTCTGATTCGAGATTAACTTCATTATGTGTTACATCTGCGCGCGCAACTTTGTTACATTCGAGAATATTCACTCGTCCGATCTTCATGACGCGCTAAAAATATAACTTCAAAAGCATTTTGACTTCATTAAGACACGAGAACTGACTTGGCATTCGTGAGGAGTTACAGATCGCTCTGGGTCCACAATAACAGTCGACTTTCAAGCAGTGATAGCCTAGTGGTTAAGATTCCGGCCTCTCATACTGAGGATTCGGGGTTCGAACCCCGAACGTAGCTCAAATTTTTCGAAGTTATGTGCGTATTAAAAATTCATTATTACTTACTTTAACGGTGAAGGAAAACATTGTGAGGAAACCTACATACCTGAGAGTTCTTCGTAAAGTTCTTAAAGGTGTGTGAAGTCTACCAATCCGCACTTGGCCAAAATGGTGGACTATGGCCTAACGCATCTCATTCTGAAAGGAGAGCCGTGCTATGCGGTGGGACATTAATTAATTGATGACGATGATGATTTCGATTAAGACACGAGAACTGACTTGGCATTTGTTAGGAGTTGCAGCACGCTCTGCCACAGCTGGTCGGTGATGTGCGGCATCCCGCTCAGCACCAACCCGTGGAGCTGCGCGCCGTGCCGCGACAGGAAGCGGTGCAAGGCCTCGTCCGACAGGTTGTCTGACGCGTCCACGTCCAGCCCCACCAGGTTCCTGGAACAGACATCAATGACATTGACGATGGTCAGACATACTGCTTCTAGGTTTGATATCCGTCCAGACAAAAATCTTAACGATGAATTTAGATATCCGTCCTGGGTCGGGGTGTTTGTATGTCTATGGTATCCACGACACAAGGATTTGCTCTGCTAGACGACCTGTGTTGCGCAGTGATTCGATTAACTGGCTCTCAGGTCTAATGCATGGGCCAATGGCATTACCTTAGCAAACAGGTTCGACTTTCGAAAGCTTCGCGTTTTGTCTCCTGCAGCACCACCTCCATACTTATTTTAGCTGTTTTGGTTCTGATTTAGAGGATGGTGTTCATTTATAGCATATTAATAGCAAACAAAAATGCAGAGCCTGATAGGTGGTGGAACTATAGTTCGTCCGAGGAGGTACCACCGCTCTCATAATCCGCTGTGAGGCAATATTTATTTAGGTTGAAAAGACGTAGTTGCCGTACACTTACAGCGAGGTGACCATCTTAGTCCTTAAGAATGATGAATCTACGTACGATTTCATAAGGTGAAGCCTGTTCCAAGTTGAGTGTGCATGGGCTCACTGACCACTTATCGTGAACCACACTATTTAAATTAGAACACAGCAATGTTTCAAAGTAGTGTTTGAAGGCTGACATCTGCATTGGGGCAGTGTGGTGGATATCCTCCAGACCTCCTCCAGTTGTGAAGAGTGGTCACTCTTCACAACTGGAGGAGCACTGGTCAGTGCTCCGTAATGGAACAAAAAGGTTGCAGCTAAAGCAGACACGTATGTCTGGTGATGATACCTCCGGAGTGGTGTACATAGTGGGGTATATCACCTTTAGACGCAAATTCAGACGTCGAACCCAAGACAACTTACCGAGCGGTCCCCGCCTCAATCCAGGCCTTGATCACGGAATCGTTGAACCCGTTTATCTGTCCAGCGCTAAGGAACCGCAGATTGGGAATCCGGCTGAGCATGTCTATGAGGCACTCGGTGGAGAGGTCAGTTGCCGTCACGTCCAACTCTTGGATGGCCGCTTTCTCCCACTCCACTTGCATGACATGTTCTGATTGAAGACCTGAAGATGAAATGGAATCGGTAAGAGTAAGAACCATGCCTGATCTTATTGTATAAGAATTAAGATATTTGGTGCTGGTGGAAGTATTCTACTATAAGAATATATATAACACATTATGTAAAGAATTACAGCTTGGTAGTAGCAAACTTGTAAGCCGTTCACCTGATGGTAAATGGTAACTACTGCCCACAGCATCGGTAGTCGACCCCAGGTAAGATTTATCTCGATCACAGGCTTTTCTATCCCCGAAGACCAAGTGATAACGTCTCATATAAGTGTTCCCCCTTCAAACAAAACAGGGCTCCTGTCAAGTTCCTCCGGAGTGGAACTACGAAGTCTACTTTAATGGCCACATTTTTAATGATGGATGTGGCAAACGAGTGTGCAGTCCATTCGATGTAAGAGGACCACTTGCATTAATGGAAAACTGTAACCAATTCCTAATAGAACAAGATTATTTATGACTTCATTCTTGAAGATCAAGTTTTTACGTTAGAAGAGTAGCAAACGAACATGCACGCTATCTGATGATAAGTGGTCACTGCAGCCACATCTAACCTCAAACAGGACTGAAGCCCTATCTAAGCCCTATCGTACATAGATACATCTACTTCTAAGGACTAAGATCGTTGTCTCACTTGGAAGTGTATCCGACAACTAAAACTCTCCAACCAACACAAGAAGTGTTTCACGTCGAATTGTGAGGGCGGCGATGGTACCTCCCCGGTCGAACTATAGTTCTACCACCTATCGAGGAACGCATTATGTAATTCTACCTTACTTATACAAGCCCAGCACATATACGTAGATAATAAATAGATCCAATTACAATGTATAAGTTGGCGCAACATCAGTTGGAACACATTCCACTACATAAATGAGACAAATATAAATACTACAAATACAAAAGTGAGATCGGTCAATGTACTTACTGCATCCATTCATGAGAAGGCAAGTGAGTCTTCTGGATCGTTGGAAAAGGGTCTTCAAGGTAGACCCAGTTACCTTGTTACAGTAGTTCACGGCCAGACATTCCAGCTACGGAATATAATTTTCATTGGTCAACTTCATTTCAATTTCAATTTGTATTAAAAAAGCATGACAAACGAGACCAAAAGCAAAGGCAAATCTTCCTACAAAAGTATTCGTTTTCAAATGATCTAACCTGAAGATGGTACGAGTATCAGGTTTTCCTTCACAGTGCATTATTTTTTCGAATAGTCTAAATTGAATATTCAAGAAAGCGTTCCGTTCCCGAAGTTGAATAACAGGTAAACAAAAAGTAAAAAAGGAAAGAGGGAATAATATGTTCCTGATACTTTTTAAACGAATAGGTACATTTCAATGTTTTAAAGCAAATGATGAAGTATAATCTTCCTAAGTATGTCTTACCTGAATACAATTCGAACTGAAGGCATCTATGTGTGAATCATCGACAAAATTGATGCCATATAGATTTATCACGCGCAAGTTAGGTGTCGCCGATTTCAGCTTGTGTACATTGATAACTTCATAGATTTCCTCCTCTTCTTCCTCCACTTTCTCATATGTACCTGGAATATCACATACTCTGAATTGTCTGGAGCTGCCATTATTTTATCTAAGCAAATGTTTCAAAAGTTGCCCTCGATAGTACTGTACAATTTGCATTAATATGAATTAGAGTAACGTTGAAAAAGTATTAGTAAGATGGTAGTTTGATCAGTTAATGAATCCGTGAATAATCCGGGATTACTATCAGAACTATAAAGGCAGTAATTATGATAAATCATCTGTTAATATTTGACTGAATTATCTTTTGATAATTTCTTTTACACTAAATCAAGGTAGCGTGACGTTCAATGATGACTACAATTCGAAATGCTTTACGTATATCGAAAAACGAAAGTATACTTACCAATAAGATGCAGTATCTCCAAACCGTTGATGAAGTTATAGATCTTCCGCATGAAACCTTCCATGAAGATGACCTCCGAGAGGCAGATGCAAAGATAGCGCAGCTTTGTGGGGAACGCTTGCATCTCTGAGAAATCATGGAGCTGCATGGCTGGAAGTGAAATTTTGAGTTGTTGTTACCTATGTCCTTTTTAATAGATTTTGTGGCAAACCACTTTACTTTTAGCAGAATACTTTTGAATTATTTTTTTCGTCTAACATTACATTGCTTATCGTATTTTCTACGATAGAAACCTTATCGTCACCATAAATTACTTACTAATCAAGTACTTTCAAGTAGTTGGCCATGGGTATTCCACCATTAATAGTGTTTAGGCCATAATTAAAAGATTAAAGATTAATGTCGAATCAAGTGCGCGCTAGTAGACTCAACACATCGTGAAATTCGTTACGAAAATAAGATGCAATATCTCCATTATGGTCCTCATCCTCAATAATAGGAATCGCTTAAAATAATCATATTTTTCACATGGTATTAAAGACGACCCTTTTTATAAGAATCGTTCTTTTCCAGGCAATTTTGGGATAGAGGAGACGAGAGGATTCAAGGAAAAGATAGAAATGTATATTTATTTCGACGACAATGGACAGAGAGGAATACCAGACGCTAACTGCCAACCTTCAGAAATGAAGAGGCATCCGAATAAAAAGAAGAAGATATTTATTTAAAATGTTACTCAAAATATTGTCTGGATTTACTTTGCTAAATGTTATCTGCATTTACCCAAAAAATGCATAGTTGGATGAGAATAAAACTGACATCCATCATCTTTTCCACTTCACTCCAACCAATACTGTGCCTTCTGAATTCGACAATTTCCTGCAGTCTTCTTCAAGTCCATCTTGTCAACATTAGTAATCGTCATTAGTTTATCTGATCAGGGGCCAACCTGTGTTACTTTTGCCTAGACGTGGTTGCCACTCGAGAACCTTTTCTCAGCGAATAAAACTTCATCATCATCATCATCAATCCATTCATGTTGTTCAACCATTACTGGATTACGGTCTCGTCTCAGAATGAGAAGTTTATCATGCTGGCCAAATGCGGATTGGTAGACTTCACACACGTTCGAAAACTTTACAAAGAATTGTCTAATGTATAGGTTTCCTCACAATGTTTTCCTTCACCGTTAAAGCAAGTGATCATTAATTTTTAATACACAGGTAACTTCGAAAACATAGGAGTGCCTGCGGGATTTGAAGCGCGGACACCCAACGTAAGAAGCTGGAATCTTAACCACTAAGCTATCGCTGCTTCGGCTTCACTGCTGAATAAGACTTACCAGTACTAAAATCTAACAGCATGTGAGTAAGGTTAGGGCACTTGGCAGCCAACTCGTGCAGCACGGTATGCGTGATCAGCTCGATCGGCAACTCGATGTACCGGAGCGATGGGCCAAACCTTATCGAGATGAGTGCCAGAAGAGCTTCCAGGGAACCTAGAATGAGACGGAAGAAACATTTACAATTAGGTGTATGGAGTTTTACAGCTCTCAACATAATATCATCGAGAGAGATAGAGAATGGAAAAATCAGTACAGAAACCGTTCAGGATAGGAAGAAGTCAGGCACATATTACCTCATAAATATAGTTTAATAACACCTGTGTACTTACGTCTAAAGGTGATGAACGGATGAACGGATTGAGTCTTTCACGTTCGCCTATAGGAGCACTATAAAACTATAGTTTGTCCGGGAAGGTACCACCATCCTCTCATAATCCATCGTGAAGCAATTCATGTGTTTCGGTTCAAGGGGTCTGGTTGCCGGATACATTTCTATTGAAGCAACCAGTTTAGTCTTCAGGAGTAATAGCGCATCTACGTACGACCTAAGATAAGGCTTCAATCCTGTTTAAGTTTAGATGTGTGTTCATAGTGATCACTTAACATAAGGTGGCCCTCACACTTATTTGCTACTCATTAAACATAAAAAAAAATGCCATCGTCCCTGTGAAATGCTTCCTAAAAAGAAATCGCCAGGAAATACCAATAGAAGGTCAATTCGAAATATAATAGGACTGTTAAATTAACATCACTTTATATATTTACCTACCTACATGATAATTTAAACTTCTATTGAAATATTTATTTGAAAGTACATCGCTTCTTAAATATTAGCACATTAATTATCTACATAGAGCGATTGTTATAAATATCACTATTAATTAGCGTCCGTTAGACATTTTAATTAATTAAGATTTCGCTTTCAAGATGGCGTCCGAAACTTCAATAATGTGATGCGATTTTATTGGCCCAATGTGCTATTTTATGGGCGATTTTTATAGCGACCTAAATTTGCAAGATATGTTTAGTTCAAGATCGTGATTCATGTTTTAAATCTGATTATAATAAAAATACAATACAAATATTATTTATAGTACACCAATACAGTTACAAAATACTTCTTCATTTAACATGAACCTGTGCAATATCGCTTAATCAACGATCTATTCCAGGCAACCCAGAAGAGAGTGAAAAGTAGGAAGGATATAATATACAAATATTATAAAACTGAAGAGATTGTTCTTTAGTTTGTAACTCTCTGGAACAACCAATCAAATTAAACAATTCTCTTTTGATTTGTTAGGCTATTCAATGAGGGAAGGTTTAGGGTATGTTTCACGGTACCAACCTAACGAGCCGACCAACTACCGTACAAAATTTAGATAACAATGTATGCAAAACGAGAGCGAAGACGGGGATACGGGAGAACTATTTTGTATTTTGTTAGAAGTGCAAACGAGCGTGCAGAGTGTTCACTGCAGCCCATGGATCTATCTAATCTTAAACAGGGCTAAAGTTATATCAGAAGTCGTACGTAGATGCGTCACTACTCCTGACGACTAAGATGGTCGTCTCACTATAAGTGTTCGACAACAACCTCTCCAACCGAAACACAAGTTCACGGCAGATTGTGAGGGCGGCGGCGGTACCTGCCCGGACGAACGTCGGTAGAAGTAACCATATATATGTTTACTAACCAACATGCAATCCAGATATCTCAGGTCGGAGACTGACGTGCGTCCAGAGACGAGTGTCGTACGCGACCATCCGCCACCGTTTGCAGACCGTGGCCATCCGACATATCTCCCGGTGCGATAAATACGAGAATATGTTCAACAACACCTTATCTGGCAACTTTTCTATAGTCTGAAACAAGAAAATCGACGTTAGCAAGTCTCAGGAGCATTGATTTCCAACGGGATATACCGACAACATCTCCAATTCCAGGTATGTACAGAACTTCTCCTCATGTCATCATCATCATCAGTCATTACAGGTCCGTTACTGGAGATAGTCCTCCTCTAACAGGCGTCAATCAGACGCGTCCCGTGCTTTCTGCATCCAGTGGTTGCCCGCCATCATCTTCTGCTAATGAGCAGAAGATGATGGTCCCTTGACAAGGTAAACTAATGAGTTTACCTTGTCAAGGGACGCTTTGTATTCCTTTCGCCAATTATTAAATATCCTCCTCTTGTACTAACGTCTACTTTTTCAAGCATAGAAATATCAAACGAGCGTACTGTCCCCCTGATCGTAAATGATTACTGCCATGCCTTTAAGATGTTCACTATAGGCACATTGCTATCCCTAAGTACAAATTGGAACGATTCATGTAAGTCATCCCTCAATTACTATACCTTTCTATCCAGATGTACTAGAACACAGCAGCTTTTCACACTACAGTTATAGGACAAGAGTGTGGCGGAAGTGTCTCCGGCGTCTAACCACTAAGTGTTTTACCACCTTTAAATTGATGTCCATACCTTTGATGGTGGTGAACAAGTGAAGAAACTTACATTCCTGAAAGTTACACCAAAATGCTCGAACAGATTCGTTTTGCGAGGACCCGCTAGTGGGATTAGGTATAATAGTTTGATGATGATAATAACAAAGATTTGTTACAAATCATGAACGCTTCATGATTCAACGTCTCAATTACAATATGACGGATGCCAAAATGATTTTATAGATTCTAAACACGAATGCCGATAACAAAGATCAAATGAAACAAAACATATTCGTAACATTACCGTGTTGGCGAAGGGGCTCCGGACTTGCCCTCCCTCAGTCAAATACACTTGACTGGCCTCCAGAGCCAACTGGCCCCACACGTCTGTCGGAATATCCATGTTTATCTACTTCACTTTCACGTTACAAGCACTAGAAATTCATACGAAATGAAATAATGAAGGCACGGCACTCTTTCTACAAGTTTACTTCAATAGCTCAAGTCGCGGAAAGTTCACGCGAGCTAAGAATATGGCGTGCTGTGGTTAATTTTGGATCCATCTGGGATGCGATAGGTAAACGGGGAAACATTTTAGTGAGTCGATTAAATGCTTTTTAAAGCAACACATTCGTTACGCTAATACGATAATATGTTTAAAATCGTGTAGCTTATGTAATAAATAAATTGTACATTTTTATTAGTGAGCAGTTTGGCGTATTAATACATTTGAAATATGTGTTAGAACGACGCGAGCGCGTCCTGTGACGAGTTTGCCCGAACCTCGGTTGTGGACAGCGTCTGTTTTGCTATTACGTCACAGAAACGTATGTTTTGGAATAAAAAATAGAGATGGAATTAATTGAGACAGAAAAATAGAGATAAATACCAATGTCCACCCCGTTGGAAATATGCCCGTTTCGTCGTGTTCATATATTTTCTTATTACTTTTTTTGTTTATTGTATCGGCATTCCGCCTGCAAAACCCGACAAACATTTTTTAATAAAAATGAATTTGGTACTTTATTTAATAATATTTACAAAGCCCAACATTACTAACGGCCCGTTTTGTATTATTTCAATCTATTACAACAGTAGCAAAAACAGTTTTATAGGTACTTCTTTAAAAATTGGGACGTAATAAATCTATATTTGACCATAAGCACAAAGCAAATATTTTGGTGATTTTTGAAGTTATACTTCTTTTTGCACCTTATAAAAATCAGATTAGTGAATTATTCTGAATGAAACAAAAGCTGCGCGCGCAGATGTAACAGTATGAAGTTAGTCTCCAATGAGAATTATAATTATTATTTTCTCTACGGTCTGAAGTTATCCAAATAGTTCG
Organism: Phareas burnsi; assembly: GCA_018249415.1. Lineage (NCBI taxonomy): Eukaryota > Metazoa > Arthropoda > Insecta > Lepidoptera > Hesperiidae > Phareas > Phareas burnsi. The sequence continues at coordinate 8,550 of DWKL01000376.1, read as the reverse complement.
CAAGTAACGTATACATGCTATTCCTGTTTTATTTTATTGAATAAAAACTTATTATTATTAAAGTACTTATTTTAAGTTATTAGTTGTATCTAGTGTTTAATGTCGATTGATTAACTCAGTTCAAATTTATTTCAATATGTAAATAAACTCATTAGGAATGAACACCCCAGAAGTATGAGTTGTTACGTGCGTACATAAGAACACACACGATTTTTTTTTTGTTGTTTTTTTTGCAGGCGCAGCGATGGTATGTTGTTTTTCTTTGTCACATCATTACACGTCATCGACCCATTAATGTCCCACTATCGGGCACGGGTCTCCTCTCAGAATGAGAATGGTCAGGCCCTAGTCCACCACGCTAACCAAGTGCGAATTATTAGACTTTACACACCTTCAAAAACTTTATAAAGAATTCTCAGATGCGATTTCTTCACGATGTGAAAGATGCCGGAATCTTGACCACCAGGCTATCACTGTTTATGACATAATCGTCGGCACCCACGTACAGGAAAATCAAGCGTCAGGCTATGAATGTATAATAGAAAGCTTTTTTTAAAATAATATGCTTAAGGACTAATGCTCGTATTTACATAGAAGTAAAAGTGGGTACTTAAGTAAAAATCACCACTTAAGTACAGATTTTTAATATATAGTGCAGTATTGTTTAAAGTAAACGCTATTAAAAGTTAAAATACCCCATTAAGCAATAAATCAAATCAAATCAATAATGACCTTATCAAGTAACAGTGATGATTTTATGAAGAAAATACAAAGCAACAGGTAATTATTTCTTTATAAATACGGACATTAGACAACCGCCGTGCTTGCGTTCCCGACATCTAGAAAACGTTATATTAGTATATTTCTATTATAAAGTAGAAATACCTTAGTGGACGTTGGTATTGGAAAAGTATCACGGAATGTTCTAACACACTTAAATAATTAAATTAATTCTTCATTAATTCCAACTATTGCTTACCTATTAAAAATACAGAACCAGCGTTTTAATTAACTAAATCAACGTAGATGAAGTAAACAAATAGACTTCTAATGCACGCTATACATTTTATAGTAACCAACACGCAACTACCTAATATTAAATATAATGTGGATAATTGATTTGCTGCATTACCTCGTTGCATGGCCAAAATTTCCGTTGATTTCTTTTAATTTAATTTTTTATTATAATTATAATAAAGTATGACTACGCCACCCAATCAATAACAACCAACCAATTAGGTTTCAACCAATGCCAGTAGTAATAATTGTAGGATCCAACTCGACTGGGTTGCGTTCGGGTCACTACGGAATATCTTCTTTATCAGTTCTTGAAGTCGAAAGCCAACGATATATGATACCGTTGTTGAGCCATGACGTGGTCTTTTATCATAGGCCTTATCCAGCAACTCAGTTAGCTACTCAGCTTGCTATGCTTGGTATTTCACTATGCGTTAGAATTCGCAATAAAATCCGTAGAAGAACTAAGTTTACCGACGTATCTCTCAACATTAATTAACTAAAATAGTAATGGGCTGGCTACATTGTTCGGAGGATAAATAACTATTATGAATTACTAAAATAGTTTTGAAGTGGCAACCACGTGCATTTTTGTTGCCGTTTGCCTCCCTTGGTTAGTCCTGTGCTTTATGTTTTAGCAAACGAGCGCGCAGGCCACCTGATGTTAAGTGATCACAGCAACCCATGAACACCCACACATCTAACCTCAAATAAAACTAAAGTTCTGTCTGTGGTCGTACGTAGATGTGTCACTACTCCTGAGGACTAAGATAGTTGCCTCGCTGTAAGTGTGCCCAGGTAGGCTTTTTTACGCTCCGCTTGGACAAGTGCCCAGCTGGGCTGATAACTTGAAAAAAACAGAAATCGTTTAGAGTGGCTTCAATTAGTGGGGGCCTACGACCAGCAATGGACCTCGAAAGCCTGATGGATGGATGAATGGAATACAAAAAATCTCCGAGCAAAGTGGCCGTGACATACAGACAAACGGACAGGACGAAACTATAAGATTATTTTTCTTTTTCTCTCTTTTTTGTTATTTTAAAGAGTTTTTTTCTTTGAACTACAGAACCCTTTGAACGTCACTTCCCTGACGTGACAGTTACCTAGATGAAATGGAGACACGCCGCGCAATGGGACAGTAATGGGTTGATGATGATGACTATTGCGTTTTATAAAATCTATTTGATCTTAATCCAAACGTTTTACCAAAGTTATATCCACTCAGCTTCCATATGGCGAGATAACTAGTAGATTTATTATCAGCGGTCCGAGCCAAGTGCCGTGTGCGAGTATTTGGCGTATTAGCGATAAGATCCTCCTGTAATTCTATATATTAACAATAACCAGATATCGTTACGTAGACTCTAATACGATTCGTTGTAGACGTACGTACTACGACTATGTATGGTTTAGAAATATAAAATTTATTAGATATTTTTATGTAGATAAAAAAATCATATAAAAGTATTTTTATTCTAAATAGATTAATTGCAGAATTATTTTTGAACGTAAACAAACTACCACCGGTTTGCGAGGTGTTTTGTTTATGAAGAAGAAGCGGTGAAAGAAACTCCATAACACGTGTTTTCCATAAAACAAATATAATTTTCAAATAATAACTAAAAGTAATGAAGCAAGTGGAGCTGGAGCCATTTCAGACCACACGTTCTTATCGTCTAAATAATTTATTTTGTAATACGCCTTTTACAAAGCGTTTATTTAATAACTTGTTTGAAGTGGTATGTTATTTTATTGTATCAGTGTACTTATTTTAATTACGACGACACGTGTTACTACTCCCGAAAACTAAGACGGAGCACTTCAAAAAAGCTAATTTAACCTACCACGCACTTCAAACTAGAACACTGCAACGTTACTCTGCTGCTATGAAGCAGACCGGTAGGTGTGCTGCCACAGGCGAACATCAATGAGTTCTACCACTTTTAAATATTTCATAATAGTTCTTCGAATGCGTTCGCTCAGTTGGCGCGTGGCACGGAATGTAACAAGGTCGCGGGTTGAAATCCTCGGCCATCTTTAATTTTTAACTACGAATGCTAATTAGCGAATTCCTGATCTTATTGACGGCTGACATGTGTTCTGAACATTGATTTGATTGAGATTGGGAGATGTGAGCGAAGCGTTTAACATATCTATTGTATAAAATTTAAATACGTGAGTTTGGAATTTCTATCATTAACTGAATTTTGCTTTTTGTTTATCTTTGAAAAGACGCAAACGAGTGTGTAGGCCATCTGATGTTAAGTGGTCACTGCAGCCCATGGACACCTCAAACATAATTGAAGTTCTGTTTGAGGTCGTATGTAGATGCGTCAATATTCCTGAGGAGTAAGATGGTCGTCTCGCTGTGTGTCCAGCAACCGCACCTTTCCAACCAAAGCACAAAATATGCTTAACGGCGAATCATGAGGGCAGCGGTGGGACTTCTCCGAACGAACTATAGTTCTACCATCTATCAGTATTATCTGTTAAAAAAAATAAACAAATGATTATGATTGTATTGTATTAGTGATAGAATTACCTCGCCCTAGTTCAGTTCGCTCATAATCCATCGTGAAGCAATTATTTTTTCAATTGGACAAGTGTGGTTGTCGGTTGCACTTACTACGAGGCAACCATCTTAGACCTCAGGCATAGTAAAGTATCTACGTACGACTTCAGGCTGAACTTCAGTTTTGTTTGAGATTAGATGTGTCTATGAGCTGCAATGACCACTTAACATACAGTGGCATATGCACGCTCGTTTGCTACTCTTTTTATATAACAGGCCTTCCTCTTTCCTCAGAAGTAGAAATGCATATACATCAGATAAAATATCAGCCCTGTTTGAGGTTAGATGTGGGTGTCTATGAGCTGCAATGGCCATTTAATATAAGGTGGCATATGCACGCTCATTTGCTACTCTTTTCAAATAACAGGCCTACCTCTTTCCTGCTTCCTAGTCCTCAGAATTAGTGGCGCATGTACATCCTTATGTTACTACTTATGTACATGCGTCTGCATGCATGGCTGAGATGGTCACATCGTTTGTAAGTGTACACGACAACAACACCTATCCAACCTAAACACAAGAATGACTTCACGGCGGATTATGAAAGCAAAAGCAACGGTAGTACTTCCCCGGACGAACTATAGTTCTGCCAACTATCGAATTGTATACCTTTAGTTTAAGGTATATACAAAAAATAAGCGGTAGAATTAAATACGGTCTACAAAATGAAGCAACGTCAGGTTCGGTCGAAAGTAGGATGGGTGGACCTCTAGTGGCTAAATTGTATGCACGCTTCCGTGCTTAAGTTGTTGATCCCGGTTGTTATCACTGGAGAGTAGCGGTTAAAGCTTTTTGGGCCCTTTATAGGCTTAACATCTACATCTTTATATGATGGTTGAAGTATAGTTTGTCCGGGGATGTACCACCGCCGCACTCATAATCCGCCGGAAAGTAATTCTTGTGTTTCGGTAGGAGAGTTATGGTTGTTCCGTAGACTTACAGCAAGGCATCTTAGTCTTCAAGAGTAGTGAGTCATTTACGGACGACCTCAGATAGCACTTAAATCCTGTTTGAGATTAGATATGGGTACTCATGGGCTGCGATGACCATTTAACATTAGGTGGCCTACACGCCAGTTTGCTACTTTTCTTACATAAAAATATCTGACACAAGTTGCCCTCTAACCCACAACTACCCATTCGCATAACAGTAAGTGGAGTAGCTCCAAGCATCCCTCAATTATGCCCTCTTCCAATGTCGATATAAAAAGGCTTGCACCCAATTTACCTCTGTGCCCACCCGTGGGATTGCAACGTGCCACGATGGAGACGACACTGACATTCCAAACTCATCACGAAACCGTCTCACGGCAAACGTCACGTTATCATTACGCCGCGCCAACATCCGCAGCATTTCACTATACTCCTCATTGCAAAGGTCCGACATCGCGGTAGCTCACTCCGAGGTACGGTCAACCCGCCCTTTATCCGACGCGTGTTCATCACTAACTGATAATATATGTTTTCTTTTGTTTTCGTATCCCTGTCTCTTCCCATTTGAGCGCCTCTACACAATCGGCTATGGATCACAGGCGGGCGCGTTCGTGCAGCGAACACGTCGCCCGTCATTGCATATCATCGTCGGAGATGGTTTTTATAGCATAGAAGTAAAAAACGAGCAGCCGCACAATCCGCCGTCAGGCAATACTTGTGGTATGGTTTGAGAGGTGTATTATTTTCCGGTACACTTATGTTCCTACATGAAAGCTGATCGTCAGGCAAGGTTGCCAGATAACGACATTTTATACCAAATTTCTCGGTCTTTCAATAAAAAATTTGTAATACGTTCAAAAATCGTAGTAATTCAAAGATCTCATAAAAACTATACATTAACTCGTTTTATTGGTATTATGATATTTCGGAACTTTGGAACTGGTAAACGGAATAAATTTAGGATAAATTAGAAAAATATTTTTAATATTTAGACTTACTTATAAAACTACAGTATAGACCAAATTTCTGACAACTTTGGTTCGCAAAATGATCATGCTAATCTTGAACGTTCATACGAGTAGCCATAATGGCCTATCACAGAATAATATAAGTCACCTCCATAGATTTTGATAGTAAAAAAATTCTAAATCTATGGTCGCGTCCATAACTCGCAGCTGTCACACGTACATTTAAACGTATCCAAACGAAGTAACGTAACGGACAATGATATACATATAAACAAAACGTTGCAATATAGTACGTACAATATTAGACTTGAATCATATTGGAAATAAGTTTGAATTTCGTTTGATTTATTTAATAATCGTGATATGGCACAACCGGCATGTCAAGCTGAACTCAATTTGTCGCGTGAACCACACCTCATTCGTCTATCGTCTTATATTATTTTGTGTGGCCGATCGTGTAGAGGAGGCATAGCTTTACTTCGGCGAATAAAAATGCATGTATCTGTTCTCTCTTTCTTTTGACGAATTTGTTCATTTTATCTATTTTCATTATATTATATTACACTTTCCACACTTATAACCTTACATTAACGTACTCTAAGTTATGACCGACATTAACAATCACACAAACCCAAATAAATATTTTAATTCATTATTTAGATATCTGCTTTATCGAGGATCGAACTTGGGACCCGTTTAGCTGGCGGATACTGACCACTATGTACGTTATTTTTCACTAGTCTTATTACACATAATACGAGTAAGAAACACAAAATTAAATTCCAATTCGTTCGAAGCCTGAAACACTAACATTCTGTCTGTTTGGATTTGTTCAGGCAACTGTGGGTTGATAAGATGTCTAATTAGGCGGTGGGATGCTTGAAGACACCACCACGAGGCCTTCTACCTTTTTTATATATATGTATATTAAAACTCATGGACACCCACATCTAAACTCAAACAGGACTGAAATTCTACTTAATGGTCGCGTCACTTGTAGGTGTATCCGACGAGCACACCTCTCCAACCGAAACACAAATATTGCTTCACGGTGGCATGTAAGGGCGGTGGTGGTCTCTCCCCGATTGAACTATACCCCCGCTCTACCACCTATCAAATGCCTGTCTTTCAATAACAATGTTAAACGCGACGCTGTTCTGATTTGGATGTTTCGGGACGAGACCACCGAGTATTGTGACATAATTATGAGATACAACAGAATAGTTCGTTGTTTTAAACAATATAGAGATACATTGGTAAATTCCAACTCATTCTTTTATTCGTTGTGTTCATTTAAGCCGATTACGAATGAATCACAGCACTCAGGATATTATTAGTTTTGTAATTAAGATAATGGAAAACGATATATTAAGCCAATTTTAAACAGTGATCGATTGCTGACATCAATAACACTGTATGACGTGAGAGCTAGCAACGTCGCCAAAAAAATATTTTCAGGTACGCTAGTTTTAAGGTTCCGTAGCCAAATAGCAGAAACGGAATCAATAATTTCGCCGTGTTCGTCCGTCCGTCTGTATGTATGTGTGATAACTCACATACACTTTTGTTTTGAGTGAGACCTTTTAAAATCAACTAGCCTGCACTCTCGTTTGCTACTCTTTAACCAAAAAAAATCTTACATGCGAAGCGACCATCTTAGCCCTCAGGAGTAGTGATACATCTACATATGACTTCAGAAAGGACTTCAGTCCTGGTTGAGGTTAGATGTGTGTCCATGGGCTGTAGTGATCACTTAACATCAGGTGGCCTACACGCTCGATGCTACTGTTCATAACTTAAAATAACTTTATCCATGTAATTGAGGAACAAAAACAAAAACAGTGTACATAAACATGTGCGTTGGGGTGGCACTCGACAGGACTTCAAAAGTAATATGAAGGCGTAAACGATTTTTTTGTATTGACGTAAATAGTTAACGAGATATACGCGTATAAAGTGGTCGAAATTGTGCGCCCACCGTCCGGCCTCTACTTTCAAACATCGAAAAGTTAGGGTACTTCATGACTTCAATGACTATTCAATCATGTAGTAAACTTAACAAAATGAACTTAACGAAAATGACAAAATGAACGTTCGTACCGACCATAGAAGCCTTCACCGTGTATGGTCCAACATTCACTTGTGATTTTTTCGATTGGTTTCTATAAACATTTCGCAACATTCCCGGGTACTGAGGTTGTATCCCCTTAAAATACCAAGAACTCTTTACAGGTCTGCTAAATTGGCCGACAAAGTTTACCAGCTTGCAAAAAATATCCAAGTCTCGCCGGCGAGTATTGGCAAGCTGAGAGGTATTTCCTGGATATCTGACTCAGCCGCCGGTATTTGCTATTAGTTCGTTTTTAAATATCGTTTGGCGAATGACAAATGAACACAAATACATCGAATACTTGCTGGCAATTGACTTTTTTATGTTTGAAGAGTAGCAAACAAGCGTGCAGGCCACCTGATGTTAAGTAGTCACTGCAGTCCATGGACATCCACATTCAACTTCAAACGGAATTGAAGTCCAGTCTGAGGTCGTACGTAGATGCGTCACTACTCCTGAGGACTAAGACGGTCGCCTCGTTGCAAGTGTGCACGGCAACCACATCTCTCCAGCCGAAACAAAAATTGCTTCACGCCGGATTACGATGGCGGCGATGGTACCTCCCCGGACGAACTATAGTTCTATCTATCAAAATACTATATATAAATCAATAAAATAACGCTTTCTATACTCATAACCCCATATCAAATGTTCTGTTTGGTGAGTTCTATAGTCTCGTACAAGACGAGTACACAAAATCAAATCGGAAATCTAAATTCATCATACGAGTATCGAAAGCGCAACCCTCTGCGTGTCAGATCGGTATGGTATGCACTACGCCACGCGGGTCGTCAATCTACTATCATAAGAAGCAAATCTTAAGCATGCAAATCTCTTTTCAAGGAAGCAACGAACGAACGAACGAAAGTGGGACTTCCGGCCCTACCGACCTACCGTACTCTACAGCACTGATCGCACCGCAGAGGAGGGGGGGGGGGGGGGGCGGGGGGG
>DWKL01000375.1:0-19611 GCA_018249415.1 Phareas burnsi | reverse complement strand
GGGCTGTGGTGACCACTTAACATCAGGTGGCCTGCATGCTCGTTTGCTACTTTACAAACATAAAAAAAAAAAAAAATATTGGTTAGCTAGCAGTTAGAAGTTAGTTCCATGAATAGTCTATAACAGAGAGACGGACAGATAAATGCGAATATTTCAACATTATTACAAGTAGTAAAGTAATTTTCTAACCTCATAGGTTAGAAAATTGCTTTCATCATGAAAACAGCTGAAGCCCCGCGACTTTGTTTGCGTGAATAAGAACGATTGGCCGCACTGTCCGCTCGCATCAGCGCATTTGGGAACTTTGCACGCTAGTTGCTCTCATAAGAACTGCAGTATGATGTTACATACCCTAAAACTTTCCTTGATAAATAGCCTATCTAATTCAAAGAGATTTTTGCAAATCCGACAGGTTGTTCCACAGCTTAACGCGTTTAAAACAAACTCTTCAAATTTATTATATTCGTACAGATTACAGACAAACACATTTATTTTCTTTACGAACATGAATTTATATATATGTTACGTAGTTTAAGTTGAGTGTAAGGTCTAACTTGTACAATACAATACTGGGAAGTTAGAATCATAAGAAATTTGCCATTAAGAATGAAATATATATATTCAATCTAACTGGTGTGCCGTCTAGACACTTTAATGTTACAAAAATAGCAAATTTACATGTATCCTACCTGATGATAAATGGTGATTGCCGTCCATAAACATCTGTAATAAGCCCAAATAGCAGTTGTCTTTTTGGCGGTTTCTGCCTCTAAGTTTGGGTCGTATTATATGTATTAGACTCTTGTAATCCTTGAAATCAGAACACAACGTTTTTGTACGGATGCTGTAAGATAGAAATAGGGGTTACCGTGGTGATACTCTATTTAGATCTTGAAAAGTTCCGCATCCCTTATGCCTTCAATGTATGTAATATCAAGACATTAATAATAAAAACATATCGTTACAAGTTTCAATGAGGCTGTAATAATAATAGCAGTCGTAGGTTTCTATTGATATTGTGGGTCATGTAGTTGAAGGTCTAGTGTTCGAATCCCAAGCAAGAATATCTGATTGAAGTCATTTGAATATTAGAAATTAATTGCCACTTTCTTTACGGTATAGGTAAATATCGTGAGTAAATATACATGCATGAGACCTCTCTATAAAATTGTCGAAAGTGTGTAAAATCTACCAAACCTCACTTGGCCCGTGTGATGGCTGACAGCCTAGCTCGTCTCATTTTGAGAGAATACAGTGTCCAGCAGTAGGACATTAAGGTTTGATGATGATGACATATGATAGAAGTGGCAAAGAACACTCCACGCAAAATTCTAGGGTTCACCCCTCAAGGCTTTTGTAACCACTTTGCGACATTTCAGAATATAAATCGTCTATATTCGACCCTGTGTCTCCTTGTCACGCATCATCACATTTTCGTATATCCTTGTACCAAATTTAGTCGAGATATATGATACGTAATATATTTGTTTTGCGATAGAAATAGCGAGTTTATCTAAAGTGAAGTAATACTACATACTTTACATGTACTTAAAATAGTTTTTGATACATATTTTTCGATATTAATACAATTAAAAAGAATGAACATGGATCCACGTACAATTTAAGTCTTTACTTAGTAAGTGCAGAGCTAATGACGCCATGAAGATAAAAAGCGTTAGAAATAGCAAAAGAACAGACGGTCCATTTGGTCTATCAAATGGTAATTGGCTGCTGCGGCCTACGGACATCTATGATAATAATAATAATCACGCTATCTATACTTATAGCCCGACACTAGAATTCTATGTCGTGGAAGCCACATACATACAAAGACGAGTACAAAAACATCCAGACCCGTAACAACTAAATTCATAATTTAGATGTCTGCATTGCTGGGAATCGAACTCAGAATACTTGCATGTTAGACCGGCATGGTAACCGCTACACCACGCGTGTTTTAAGTCTTACCTGTGGTCGAGCGTTGTTACCCCTGAGGTCTTAATTGGAATGTCTTATGTGTGTCTTCCTTACCATAGCCATCAAAACAGCAGTGTTAAATGCTGCTGTAGCATTTAACACTGCTGTTCTAAATCACAAACACGATTACGGAATTTAATTAACATACGCAAGAGTTTATAATTCTAAATGTCAGGAAAGATTCAATTCGTTTACATGAACTAAAACACGTACGCCAAGCCAATAGCGAAACCTATTTACGGTTCCCGGACCTACCGTTCGATACAGTTTTATTATTTGGCGACCTACTTCCGCAGTGGACGGCACCGGCCACTAACATAGTGATATAGTGTCACAGGCCGGAACTCTAATGGACTGTCCATAAATACATTAACAGTTATGTTTTCAGCGCTAGCAAGCAAGCATAGATACAGTTATTAGTTATTTGAGATGAGTAAAGGAATGGAATTTTTAAAATCATATTACGGACATTAACAAAAACACTGTATACTATTTAAATAATTTTAATTAACGATCATAGTAACTTCGTAATAAGCGAACGTAAAAAGCCAGATGTAATCTCTCACTTTTATACACCTCTCCACCTCCAGCCGTGTCCACATCTCGAGCGTAACTAACCTCATCTTCACTAACTCAAGTTAAATCATCTCTTCTACCGTTACAATAGCTAAAATGTCTGTTCTGAGTACAAAAAACTTTGTACATAGGATTTTTATTTATAATTCATTACACCACATAGATTATTTAATAGTTCTTTTTATCATCCTTAACTCGTGAATGTCCCAGCGTAGGGCACCAGTCTCCACTCATAATGAAAAGCGTTTGGCCATAGTCTACAACGCTGGGCAATTGTTAATTGGTAGATTTCACACATTTTCGAGAACTGTACAAAGAACTCGTACATGTGTAGCTTTCTTCATGATGTTTTCCTTCACCGTCAAACCAATTGCTCATTAATTTCTAACACGCACATCAGTTCGAAAATCAGATGTGCGTGCGGGATTCCAATGTCGGACACAGTAGACCCCCCAAACTTCTATAATAGTTCATTTAAATTTTACTAAATTATTTATCACATTTTCCATTATTTATCCATTTTATTTATTTATTTCCTGTTTTGTATGTATATTTTTACATTAAATAAATTTGGAATGTGTAAAAATCTAAACCGTATTTTATGTTTTTTGTAAAATCACGTTTACTACGCGTTGTACAAGAAAAAACGTTCCTTGAATACAACCTCAAGAAGGGTTGCGATTGTCTTTAAAGAAAACGAATGAAAATGAAAAAAGAAAGTAAAAGATTGGCCTCATTACTCCGGCGAGCAACTAGGACATGCCGCGGGACAATGGGAAGGATCGCGCGTTCATTATCTACACCACATTACGCTTGCAAATAACAGTTTGTTTTAAAAACGTTTACTTTTTCTACAAAGGTTTTTTGTATGTATCCAACGGAAATGCAGTCCGTCGGATATTACGTTGACGGAGCCCTCTGTAGCCTCACACGGTTACCAACTTCACTCCAAATAGGTTGTATAGATGGTAATTAACTGTAGTTCGCCCGGTGTGGTACCACTGACGTTCCGTAATCTGCCGTGAAGCAATTCTTGTGTTTCGGTCGGGAGGGTGTGTTCACCGGGTATACCTACAAGGGTGGCGACCATTTGAGTCCTGATGAGTAGTGACCGTCTATACCTGCAAGCGAGGCAACCATTTAGGTCCCGATGACCGTAACGCATCTACGTACGATCTTAGATAGTCTTCAATTGTGTTTGAGGAATATGTTGGTGTCCATGGGTTGTAGTACCCACTAACATCAGATGTCCCATTTGCTACTCTAAGAATATTAGAATGCAAGTTACCATCCAATGTAGCTACCATCGGTAATAAGGAACACTTTATGTTGTACAGATCTTCTATGATTGATACATTTTAATGAATTCTAATGGCTAGTAAGCAGTGATAGCTTAGTGGTTAAGATTCCGGCCTCACACTGGGGGTCCGGTGTTCGAACCCTGCACGAACCTCTGATTTTTCAAAGTTATGTACGTATTAGGAATTAATTATCACTTGCATTAACAGTGAAGAAAACATAATGAGGTAACCGGCATGCCTAAGAGTTTTCTCTAAAGATCTTGAACGTGTGTAAAATCTTCCAATACACACTTTGCGAGCGTAGTGGACTATGGCTTGATCCTTCTCATTCTGTGATTATATCCGTGCCCAGCAGTGGGATATTAATGGGTTGATGACGAATCATTTACTTTTCACTTGCTGCAGTAAAGTTCTTTTTTGCATTTACATATACTCTTTATTATACAAAAGTAAAGAACAAAAGATTTAGTAAAACAATATAAAAGGCGGTCTTATCGCTAGAAGCGATTTCTTCCAACCACCTCGTGGTTCTTGTGTTACTGTTTGTTTCGAAACGTTTATTAATGTAGGTGTTTTTACAGCGTAGAAGCAACAAACGAACGAAAGCTGATCACTGGATTGCATAGAGCACATGGCAGTGAGTGATCGCTGACGGCCATGGACATCTGTAATTAATACCAAAGACTGAAGTCATACCGGCTACAAATGCTTTGCTACCCTCAAGGCCTAAGTCAAGATGCCTCGTGCAATAAAACTTCCCTTACCACGTCATTAAAACCACACACATCAGCGTTTAATACTGTTGCTATAAGATGAAAGTGTGGCAATGGTACCAACCGTAGTCGAACTACGAAGGGTCCTTCATAAGGTTCATATACAAAAGACAATGGACGTGAAATAAATAAATTGAACCTGTCAACACGTTGACTGCGGCGGCTAATATTCGAAACGATCCACCCGTGCGGCGCGCAAAACAACAGGTGTGTTGCAGTACGGCAGCACACACGGCGCGTGGCGCGGACAGTATAACACGACAAGTGTGTTTGCCGCAGTCAATCTGTTAACATTTAAATTACACGTGTTGTCAATGTCGTATGTATTTCATAGGACATGACATTACCCACACACCTATAACACATGGTATCCCTATCAGGTCTGTAAATCCATCCCTCGGACTTTATAATAGCCGCGAAGTCGCACAGATTAAAAACTGTCCCCCTCGCCAAACACGGTGCCATTAACCTCGTTTGCGTTGTCACCCGACCCTCGGCCCTCGTTATCAACTTATGGATGTATGTTTATGCGTATGTGTGTGTCATGGTGTTTCTAACTGCGATTTTGCACGCAATGTTTGTCCCAGTGTTCTTATCGGTTTCAAAAAAGGAAGATGTCTTTATTATATTTAAGAAATCATCAACCCATTAATCATTTTAATTTTAATAAATGTTGGTAATAATTTCGCAGTGTTATCTGTTTTTGTTATAAAAAGCAGTTATAGCCTAGGTGTTAAGATTCCGGTCCCATATGCTGTGGACGCAGCTCTAATTTTTCGAAGTGATGTTTATATTAGAAGTTAATTATCACTTACTTTAACGGTGAATGAAAACTTCTTGAGGAAACCTACACATTCAAAGTTCTTGAAAGTGTGTGAAGTCTGACAATCCGCATTTGGAAACGTGGTGGACTATGGCTTAACCCTTCTCATTCTGAGACTCGTGCCCAGCAGTGAGACAGACAGCCCAGACATTAGTGGGTTGATAATGATAATGATATTTTTTTTAAAAATTCGAAAGAGATAGTAATTGCTAAATATTTATCAGAGGTTACTAGCCCCCTATGTTCCTCCCCCAACCCGCATTGAAGCAACGCAAAGAGTACATCTCTTTTAAAGGTCCAGGTTTCTCTCAGTTGAGAGGAGAGATCGGTGCCTAGCAGCGGACCATTAAGGGTTGCAGGCGATTGTATCTGTCGCTGGCAGATATTATTGGCAGTCACGTGATGGTAAAACGTAATATAGTAATGATCTTAAGAAATAATGCCGGTAGTTCACTATTATTATAATCTACCCGCGTTCGGTATTATGACGCTCTTCTACTTCGTTCGCATAAAAGAAGTGGTGCTTCTTTTAGAAGTGCAACCATTAGCTTGAGCCTTGCCAACGCCCTCTATAAGTTAACATATGCCTAGTCTATACGAGCTTTGCCGGCTTAGCCACAGCCACTTACACTTACAGTTACACTAAAACTTTGTGTGTAAACATGTACTAGTAGTGTGTAGTAGTGCTTAGTAAAACCGCATGTGCGAGTGAATAGAAGCCTTGCCTACTTACTAAGCGGCAGGCAGCTACTCGACAGCTACCCTACAAGTGACAGTAAATGTTCATTAATTTTTGGTCTTTTTCGAAAGGATGTCACGGTGCTCATTCCTTTATGTAATACTAGAGTTTTTGGATAGGTGGTAAAACTATAGTTCATCGTTCGTCGTTCGTCGGAGAAGTACCACCGCCGCTCTCATCATCCGCCGTGTAGTATTATTTGTGGAGAGTGTTTCGGTTGGAGAGGTGAGGTTGCCGGACACACAACTAGGCGTTCGTCATATTGGTCAGGAGTAGTGACGCATTTATATATGGTCTCAGTTAAAACTTCAGTTTTATTTGGGTATTCTTGGGTTGCAATGACCAGCATGACGTAGCATTAGTTTGTCTGTACACTCGTTTCCTTTTCTTTTAACATAAAAACAAAAATCGACTGTTTCGGATCATTTCAGAACAGTTTGGTCGCAGTTCACCACGCTGGCCATGTGTGGATTCGTGGACTGCACACTTTGGGAATTTTAAGGAGAAATATCGTTAATTTACGCACATAACTTGAAAAAATCCAAGCTGTCTGGGATTCGAATTTCAAGACCGTAGTAAGAGAAGCCGAAATCTTAGTAATATAAATTATTGCTTTGATATGAAGCGATAAGTGCTAACAACAAGCGCTAAGTGCGTTAAAACTAAGCTGGCAAATACCTTTAAACTTTTGAGTCAAAATAGTCTCGATCAGACTTTGAAACTGTTACTAATAGTCACCTAAGGTTATAATTGGAAAAATTTTAATAGATTCCCTTTCAAATTTTCCATTCGACTTGTCATATTAATTATATGATTTTATCAAAGATATAAATAATGTACCAGCTAGCTGAGCCAGCCCTTTTCTATATATGTCATCGGATATCCGGCATTTGTTGACCTTTTTTGATATATTGTATTTATCTAAAAGGGATCCCATAATGGTCCCATATAAATATGATGAGACTCTGAAGATGGCTGCAGGAACATCCATCCTACTTATATATCGTGATATATCATCCACAGAGCAGGCGCGGGTAACTTTAGGAGAATCGCGGGTTCAAAATTTGGCACTAATGAAGTCTTCGCTCGGTTTTTCGATTTTTTCTCAGGAACCCTTGATATTTTTTGTATTTCATGCTAACGTACAAATGCCCGTATTTATAAAGAAGTAAACGTGTACTTAAGTAAAAATCACTATTTAGGTAACTATTTTTATTTTGTACTTCAGTAATTGCTTGAAGGTACCATGTTAAAAGTAAGAATACCCACCCAATAAATCAAATCGAATCAAAAAATCAAATGACGACTTTATCAAGTGACTGTGATGACTTTATCAAGAAAGTAGAAAGCGACAATTACTTTATAGATTCGGGCAACAAATCATTATACTAAGGTACAAAGATATAGATTGATCTCGGAGTGATTTAATTGGGTAGATTAGTTGCGTATTTCTTATCCAACCCCCGTATTATACAAGGGCTTATTGTTCGTCCTAAGGTCTAAAAATGTTCAGTTAAAACGTGACTGAAATAGGACGACTTCTGGCTACCCACACGTCTTACTGCATTTTTAGAAGATTATTTAGACGCTTTATCATATCTCACCGGGTCGCGGCCACTAAGTCATTCCGCTATGCAATGGGTTCCGGGTTCTACATCGGTCTGGGTGTTTCTGTATTCATATGTATGTGTATCCATGACACTCGAGTATAGGTATTTTTAGGGTATTAGTATTTTTTTGTTATAGATGTATACGTTTAAAAAAACCGCTTATTTTCGTATCCGATATTAAGTATAATTTGGTGAATGTACTATTGCTTGGGTAATCCTGGTTATTGGCTCGCGGCCAATGGCGTTACGTAACGGCAATACTAGCAGAAAATTAACATGATAGAGATAAGCTTAAAAAGCTCATCATTTGACCGCAAACGAATGCTATTTCTTTTTGACTGTTTTTGATTTTACTAATGCCTTTAATGTGGAAGTTTGCATGTTCGGAACTCTACCGAAATCTTCTGAACAGATTAAAGTGAAACGTGACGTTAAGATAGTTAATCTTATAGAATATTTGGATAGAGAAGACGAGTACTTTTTCTGTTCCCGCGGGACGTTGTGTGATTAGGATTTCTTTGAATTATGAGGTAATGTTGTAAAATATTCATACTGCTTTAACTATTTATTATTGGCTTGTTACGTCAGTTATTACTATATATAGGCATAATATTTTCGCAATGTTTACATAATATGTATCTGTTGTCATATTTCATGATTTTGGAGCGTTGGGTGTATACTTGTCTACTATGTCGATATAGATATATATTTTGAATGATTTCATCTAAATGTGTATCAAATTTGATTTACTTTTCACTTTTAATTTAGATGTTTTACAATTAAACACTTTTAGATAGGGGGGGGGGGATCCATGTTCAGCGGTGGGATAATAATGAATCGTTGAATAAAATCACTCGGATTTTTTTTTATCACAATTCTTCTATACATAAACCCAAAAAAATACGTTGACTAGGATTAATAGCGTAATTATTCCATTTAAATGCTAAGGCTCTTCATCACAATGTTAGGCTTTCCATAAATACAGCGTGTGACCTCCGCGACCTGCGGGAGGGCGGCGGTTGTAGGACACGGCTGTGTCTGGTCGCGAAATCATACAAATTACCTTTTTACACGACAATAAGCTTTGACTTTGGAATTTATATGTAAAATAATATTAGATTGTGTGTAGTACTTTCATTACTGAATAACAAATACAAAGAGATGTTTTCCCACTTTATACGTGACGATTTGTGGTCGCGACGACCTGCGGACGTTTTGTCGTTGCTTCGCTTTTCCACGAGACGATTCTAAGTTGTTGCGGGTTTGATAGATTGTATGTCACTCTTTCGTAACTTTTAAAAGTTTAAAAACCGTCATACATAGTAATAATTGCATAACACTTAATATCAATATCCCTTCAATTGAGGTTTCAGTCCACAGAAAACAGGACGACCACTTTCGTCCGTGGCAATTGAAAACGAAGAAGATATTTATTTCATTGAATACAATTGCAAAAAAGAAAGTTAAATATGTATAATCTTTAACCTACGACCTACTATAATAATACGCGAGGAGAAAACTTTGTACCCCTTTATAAAAATATTGTGCGAAAGGAGGATTTTGAGATTTGGCATATTGAAAGTTTATATGGAGAAGGAGTGCAGAAAACTATAATGTACACACAATATACGTTACAAATGCATTAAATGAAAGAAAATCAAAACCTTGAAATTAATTGTTTACTTTAGAACTATTAACGTCGAGAACATAATCAAATCTGCGGTCAAACAATCGTGCAGAGTAGTGATCGTCTCTAAAGAATTTTTAAATTTCAAATTGACGGAATGAGTTTCGAGCTGGGTATGTTGAGGCTGTCAAGACAAAGAAATATTTTGTGTAATTATACCATGATTATAGGGATATACCTTTTACCCCAATAAGGTTCAAACTTAAAAAAATAAGTATAACTATCTGATAGGTCAATATAGGTACAACTAATTACACGCCCTCTCACACACACTCATTCTTAAACTTAAACTAAAACCAAAATTACACGGAAAGATCTGCACTGCACAAGTTACTTAGTTTAAACGTCTATATATAGTTCTCTTAATTAGCTAGTAATTTAATTCAATAAAATGTGACTTGTGGGCGACGTGTGCCGTGACACAGAATCACACCTAGTTCCGCAGTCAATTGTTATATAAATATTGTTGAAATAAAATTACTAATTAGCCTAATTTGTAATTGTCATACATATTTCGTAAATGTTGTTTGGAAATTAAACCAAAAATTAATATTTTTTAAAAATTTAATTTCTTATTAAATAAATGTTGTAAATGAAATTAAAAATGCATATTATTGTGTATTATGGTATTATTGATTACGTCTTGTGTATGTAATTATAGTAGATATTACGCAAATTCTATAACACACTTCGAAAATATATATTTCAGAAAAATACACATTCTGTGTATGTTATTATACTAGGTAGAACGCAAATTCCACAATACACTGCGGAAATGTATACTTCACGAAAATACACATCCTATGTATGCTATTATAGTAGGTACAATGCTACTTAAAACGTTTTGGCTATCAATTCATCACTTGTCGCCATGGGAGCTATATACGAATGTAATATCACATTTTATGGGTGTTATTCGGCCTAGTTTTTCGTGCGACCTTGGTCCAATACACCAATGTGACTACATACTTACTGTATAGAACCCTATAGGCTCCGTAGCATTCGGCTTCACGTCAATATATTATCAGGTAGGCCTTGACAGAAAGCTGTATTGATGTAAGCAATTGTACCCAAAATAGTATTAAGATTTTTTCTTTTCAGAGAGGAGACTTCAGGTATCCGACTTTGTAAGATAGGATTAGATTTCGTGACATTTTTACTTATTAAAAGCTCCTCGGTAGCCACAGTGCGGCTGCTGCACTGCGCTGCGAAAGCTGCAGGATCTCGAAAAGAAAGCACTATACTAACTTGAGGACTAAGTTGGAACGCCTAGTGTAAATGTTCTTTACCACATCCTTGAAACTAGAACACCAAGTCGCTATAAAGGAGAAATAGGTTTAAAAGGATGAATGATGCAGACGATGCGCCGAGTTTATCCGTCAAGTAATGAAGTGTAACGTTATTAACGAGTTTATTTTTAATAAAAAAATTTTGGACGTCCACTTTAATACTACGACTCGTCGCTTCCAAGTCCCCCACCTGTAATTGTACAAAAAACACGCCGCAGCCCCCGCTAACTATGCCATCATCGCACCCGCCTAACTACACGCCAATATGTACTGTAGCTTTTTGTAATTGAGTCGTTAATCGCCAGCAATTTCCACTGAATGAACGCATTCACTGCGGTATCTGGTGTGCATATATCGGTTCATTTCGTCTAGCGATATCTCACAAATAACGCCTTTATCTGCTTGTTATTGAGCGTATATTGCTGTGCAGCGCCGGTGGGAACATGAACATGATTGCCGATTGAGCGTGTGCCAATACCACTGTTATGTAGTCGTGTTAAGGGTTGTAATGGCTTGAGGCGTCAATGTGTGCCTAATGTCCCTAGTTAGCGATCGATGGTCTTTGTTTCTTTTGATGTAACGCCTTTAGTCGCCTTTGCTTAATAGATAGTGCTGGGTGTGGAGAGTGCTTTATCTTATTTCACGTAATTGATGGTTCCTTACGATTACTACGACCTTAGGAGGGTGTAAACGTGTAAAATGTGTTTGAATCATATGTACGTTCGATTCTATCCATAGATCCATCCATTAGCCTTTTAAAGTACACTGAATATGCCTGGACCATTTCACATAGGCCTCTACAATCTTCGCTGCTTCAACTGGCCCCCGTGTCCGCCGTATCCAATGGTATCGCATTGTTTACAAGGCATCGATTCAGCTGGTCGAGATCGAGCGTTGCTCCTTTTACCAAGATGTGGTCCTCACTCAAGAACCTTTCTTCCCCAAAGTTTATCAATTCTCTCGGTAATGTGCTCAGTCCATGGCTATTTAAATTTGCCAATCCTCCGATCTATGTAGGTAAGCTTATCTAGCTTATCTTATTAGTCTATAGATTTTGTCATTGCGGATTTTACGCGTAGTGAAGTATTTAAGTAAAAATCACTATTTAAGGAACCATTTTTATTTTATTGTTCAGTAATTGCTTGAAGTTTGCGCTATCATAAGTTAGAATTAGTAGAAGTTGTTGTTATAGGGTATACTTACGAGCGAGATGGCTATCTTAGTCTTCAAGAATAGTGACTCGTCTACGTACGACCGCTAATAGAACTTCAGTTCTGTTTGAGGTTAGATGTGAATGTACAGCAGCTGCAGTAAGCACTTAACATCAAATGGCTTGGACGCTTGTTGGCAAACTTCACTAGCATAAAAAAAGGCAAAAACTTTGTCAAGAAATACAAAGCTTTTCGCAGTGGGCTGTCCGAACGTTAATGGGTTAGAAGATATATAAATGTAAATGAATAACAGAACTTTCCGTAAAGTTGAAATGATGTCACTATGATTGTGCAGTTCAAACTGAAGTACGTGTTTTTGTATTTCATATTCATTTGCAGATTGCAAAACTCGTTGCAAAATTGTTAGGTGCAAACGTTTCCATTTGCTCTGCTAAATCCGCTAAGTAATTAATTACACGCCGGCTTATACTTTTACGGTTTATTCGAGGCACGTTTGCTAAATCTACAAAAGTAGTTTTAACAAAGTTTTAATTTATATCGGATTTTATTTTGAACCTTACCTACGTTGTGGCGTTGGTTCTCTTTTCCTAAATATTTTTGGGACCGCAAGCAAAATGAAAAAAGCGCCCAAGTTTCTCCAAGTTGGTCCTCTTTTTTATGTTAAAAAAGCAGCAAACGTACATCCAAGCCGTTCGATGTTGAGTGGTTACTGAAGCTCATGGTTATCAACATGTAACTTGAAACAGAACTGAAGTTCTATCTGAAGTCGTACGTAAATGTGTCGCTACTCTTGGAGACTATAAGTTGCCTTTGTGAGAGAATCTCAACAATGTCAATTCAAAATTATGAAGTTTGTTTGATTTTTAACAATTTTATTTATACATAAATGAGCATCTATATGGGCAGGCGTAGAATGGGAGAACTGATTTCATTTGTATTAAAGGAAATTACTTCTAAACTGCGGACACAATTGGCGTCACGCAATCGCTTATTATTACGTAGAGTAGTTTATGTCATGGAAATTTGGTCTAATTGTGACTTCTATGGTAGTTAGTGTAAGGGCCAAAGTCAAATGTCTAGAAATATTTTTAAGGCGTTTTAATTCAAGCAATATTCACAGAACTAACGGAAATTGTTTTTTTTTATGATGGAAATACCGGCTAGAGCGTTTTAAGTCTATATTGAAATTCCAAAGCTTACCTATTAATAAGTCGCAGGGTAAACCAATGCAATTTATTGATAGGTAAATTATAACCTTATATAACCCGCTTTGTTCCGTAAAAAACTGGGTATCTTTAGAGATACGAGAGTCATCCCTTTGAAAAAGACTGGCATATAATCCAAATTTAAAGGTGGCAGAATTACAGTTTATCAGAGGAATTACCGCCGCTGGCCTCATAATCTGCCGTACAGAAATTCTTGTGTTTCAGTTAGAAAGATGGGGTACAGCGAGACTTTTATCTTAGTCCTCAGGCACGCATCCACGTACAACCTCAGATAGAGCTTCAGTCCCGCTTGAGGTTAGATGTCAGTGTCCGTGAGCTGCTGTGACCACTTAATATCAGGTAGACTGCACAATCGTTCGCTACTCGGCAAACATAAGAAAATATGAAGTGACAACTGTATCACTTGTTAACAAATCCAAATCGGCCGGCAGCTCTACCGAATCGATGCTACCGTGAGGATTAAGTTGGAACACATGTGCCTTATCTCGCCATTAGACAGAATACTCCAAAAACAGCGCCGCTATGAATCAAAATACTTTTATTGAAAATTTGATTGTTTAGAGAATTGAACTTTTGAACTTCTACCCAGTGTTTTGGAGAAAAACCAGTAAAATAAGACTTTAAGCTAACATTATCGTGGTAATAATGCATTTTAATTACGTAGGGGGTATTCGCGATGTATGGTTTTTAATTGCCTATATTTCGACCCAGTTGCATGGATCGTGGTCACGTCGAAACTGCGATGGCAGGGAGAAACTATTAACAAGCACTAGTGGTATATTAGTCTATCTACCCCACGTCTAGTTCGTTTTTCTTTTTTGTTTCCCATATCACGACAATACTAGATAGTGTGGTACTAACTGTATATTTACGCACCGAACTTTGCAGTATTTGCACTAACCAGCATAAGTTACTGCTTCTATAAAAAATATATAAGTTCGTCTACAACTAAATCACGAAGAGTCCTGCCACCATTAATAATATCACCATTAGTTGCATGGCATAAACAAGCTTTGAGAGTGATTAATGTCGAGGCGCGCGTAGTTGCGTGTGCAAATCATAACCGATTACAAAGTAAAGCAAGATTGACTGCGGTCGAAAGTTGGATGAGTCGTTATTAGCTAAATTTCATTTGCGCTCGCTGCTTCAGAGGGAAAGTTAAGCTGTTCGTTCGTTATCGTTGGATAGCGGTTATTAAACTGTGTCGGAGTATTTATCTATACGGGGTGGCCGGCAACCGCACCTCTCAGAATCATTATGAGCGCGGCAGAGGTACCTACTTACCCGTATCTGTTTACCACTGACCTGCATTTGGACGGCGTTGAGTATATTTAGTGAGATTGAGCCCTCCAGGCCTTCCCTAATGAGACGAGTGGCTAACCGTGAGACATAGCAAGGGTTGCAGCCAAAGCGTTGAAAAAATTCGTTTGGAATAGTTATATCGTCTATTAGCTCAAAAGATGTTTGAGTTGATTAGGATAGATTATGATAAAAGCTAATTAAAACAGTAATTAATAAGTAACTTTCCGTCTATATGTTCATTCAAACCATGATCAATGTCAGTGGCGCAGACTTATTGCACGACATTCGGCTTAGCGAATTGTCTCATCACTTGTTTTTGTACTTCTTGGCCGTAAAAGTACCTACGCGCTTTAAAATAATTGTATTTTTTTATGTTTGAAGTGTAGCAAACGAGCCTGCAGGCCACCTGATGTTAAGTAGTCACCACTACACAGCCCATGGACATTCACATGTAACATCAAACAAAACTAAAGTACTATCTGAGGTCACATGAATATTCGTCACTACTACTGAGGACTAAGATGGTCGCTTCGCTGTAAGCGTGCCCGTCAACCGCACTTCTCCAACCGAAACATATAAATTGCTTCACGACGAATCATGAAGATCATTCTATTTGTGTAACTCCAAATTTTCAAAAGTAGTTGAACACTTCCTGGTTCGGGTGTTGGCACCACCGTCACATCTATTCCTGCCTTATAACAGGACGGTTAAGAGTTGTTATGCTTTGATTTGCACGGTGTGGTAAGAGATACACTTACACGAAGCGTTTTAACCTGATTCTTATGGGTAGCAACGCATCTGTGATTGGATTTAGATGGGCCACTAATTCTCTATGAGATTGACTAAAGATGGGCATGGGCGGCAGTGACCGTATACCATCAGGTGGACTGGACGATCCATTGCTACTAGGTTGTTAAAAAAACGAAAACAAATAAGGGCTTTAATCTAGTTCCTCTTTAAATAACTTGACACAGGGTTGTACTTCGAGCAAAGTTCAATAAGCCAGTTAACAATCGTTAATGAATAAGTTACCGACTTAGTTTATTCAAGCTCAGAATTTCAGAGCACGCGCAGTGTCGATTACGTCGGATTACGGGTTTGCTGTGGACAAGCTTGCGAAGTGATTAATGTGCGTAATGTAACGAAGTTAAAACCGCGTTAATGTTTATAGATTCTCGCCGAGTTTAATTTAGGAGCCGAAATAATTTTGAATTGAGATTTTTATCGTTGATTTAATTTACTTAGAGAGGCCGATACGTAATTTTGAGAAATTAACACGTTCACTACGGTGGCTAATATACGATACAATCCACCCGTGCGGCGCGCAACACAACAGGCGTGTTTTAGTACTGCGGCACACACCGTATGCGTGCGAGCCGCATGGGTGGCGCGAACAGTAAACCACGACAGGTGCGTTTGCCGTAGCCAAAGTGTTAAGTGTTTTTTTTACGTTTGAAGAGTAGCAAAGGAGCATGCGCGCAAGCTGATGTTCACCTGATGGTCAGCCCACTAAACATCCATATCTAAATTCAAACAGTACTAAAGCTCTGTCTGAGATCGTGCGTAGATGTCAATACTCCTGAGGACTAAGATGATTGCCTCTCAGTAACTGTACTCGACAACCATATTTCTCAAACCGAAAGACAAGAATTGCTTTTCGACGGTTTGTGGAAGCAGCGGTAGCACCTCTCCAGTTGAACTTTGTTTCTACCATCGTATGTATAATAAAAAGAGTAGGATGGTCTGTTATGTTTTATTAAAAATCTATTTGATTTTTAATAAAACATAACAGAAATGTTAATGAATGTTGTTAGGTTTCTCCATCCTTATTCCCGTTTCGCGAACTTTCGTCTATGAAGTTACCGAACCGCGTGACACATATCGTTCCATTGTAAAGCGATGTTATAATACATATGATTACATATCCGAGTGAATTGTTATAACATAATTTTCGTGAAAGTCAACAGAGCGAGACTTACGAAGTTTCCAAATCCTATTTGACTGTTGAATTCCTAAGAAATCGTATCTGTATTAAAATTCAACTTTCTCTAACTTACATTTTCGTCGACATAACTTTTTGCGTCACCCGTAAAATAATATTATTGATGTTATATGATGATGGAACTCTTCGTGGTTCGATTCCATAGGCACCGCCGTCACCTCTACCTCCGCCTACCAACACCAATGTTAAATTCTTCTCTGGTTTGGTTCAAAGTGTGTGTCAAGAAAAAGATACTATTTTTTTTTAATGAAAAGAATAGTAGAAGAGCGTGAAGGCCACCTGATTTTAAGTGGTCACTATCGCCCATGGACACCGACGTCTAACCTCAAACAAGGATGAAATGCTATCTAAGGTCGTACGTAGATGCGTTACTACTCCTGAGGATTAAAATGGTTGCGTGGCCATAAGTGTATCCGGCATTCACACTTTTCCAACCGAAACACGAGTATTCCTTCAAAGCGGATTGTGACGGCGGCGGTGGTACCTCTTTGGACAAACTTTAATTCTACCGTTTATCACAAGGTATTCCAATTTACTTCTCGGAAGTAAGCGCGCTTCTGAGACTGACCTTAAGCAGGACGTTAATCCATTTGAGTTTGATTAGAAATGTCCATGGGCGGCATTGGTCACCATCAGGTGAACTGCGTACTCGTTCACTACGTGTATGCTAATAAAGAAATAAGAATTATCTATTGTTTTCTACTAAGTAAGTTACGTAATGGTTTAGTGCTAGCATGTTAATGCAGCAATGTGAAACGACGCCGTTGATTTGACTATCCACATAGTAAACTTGCCGGACTGACACGCAGAAAGTTCCGCCTTCGATCCCCCGCCATGTATACGTCTTAATAATGAATTAAAATTTCTGTTCCGGGTGTGGACGTTTGTGTCCTCATCTTTGGTTGTGGTCTCATACAACACAATAGGCAGACATATAGGGAGGCGACCATCATAGTCCTCAGGAGTAGTGACGCATTCATATACAACCTCAAACGGGACTTCGGTTTTGTTTGGGGTTGGATGTGGGTGTCTATGGGCTGTGACCACTTAACATCAGGTGGCCTGCATGCTCGTTTGCTACTTTACAAACATAAAAAAAACGATAACACAAGACACTATACATTTTATGCAACGACGAGAGCGGTCAGTGACGCGTGGAATGATTGTTAGATAAAATTCCTAATGACCGTACAACAACTGGTACGGACTGTCTGCACCGGTTGCGGTAATTAGACAGTAGTATTGATTGACCGAAGAGGGCGGATTAAAGACAAATTTAATTACATAGGCGGTTACCGTATACACTACTACATACAAATCGGAATAGTAATATCATGGTTGTGCGCTCAATTGCATTTATACTAGGTTTAAAGATCTCCACAAGTTGAACGTTACGGATTGTGGTCATTTTTGTCATATAAAGTAAATTTATAAAATAATTGTATTAAATTCTCCTTTTGATTAATTACTAATCTGTATAAAATGTTAAATTCATGTTACTGTAAGATTTTTCAAGAATCGAAACATTCTTCTTTTACTTGGAATAATTTTCCGGTAAATTATGATTTTTTTAAGTACTTTGGTTGTGTAAAATATACTATTCCCAGTGGTGGTGGTTGTACCCAAGAACACTTATTCTGCTGCCTTCCCCGGCAAAATGGCGGCGCCTAATCAAGATGGGCCTTGTAAACTTCTCTACTATTAAGAATCTCAGCACTTTGTTTAATAAAATATGTATTTATCTTAAACGGCAAAGTTACAAGTTTGATTAAACTTTAAATTTCTTTCTACTTATGTTTTTGAAGTATAAAGTCTCGTTATTTGATTAAATACAAATCTTTTTCTTTGCAGATAAGCGTCCAACTGTCGACCAACTTGGTAGCGGGTGAGATTTTTAACTTCTTTACCAACTTATCCAGTGACGCTGTTTCATTTTATTCAACATTTAATCTTAACTTGTTTGCCGTCTGTACCTGGGCGGCTAACTCGTGAGCTCTACGAACTTCGTAGCGTTCGCTACGTCACGTAGCGCTACGAAGTGCTACGAAATCATTAGGTCGGGTATTTTAGTGTTTTTAAACCTACTCTCATTTACTTTGATTTCATTTTATTATCGTTTTGATAAGCCAATCTTAAATAATGTATTGGAATTTTCGCTATGAAAACTATAGCACTTTTGATTCGGCCATTAGTATTACATATAAATAGAAAGTTCTTACTTACTACATCATCATCGACCCATTAATGTCCCATTGCTGGCTACAGGTCTCCTCTCAGAATGAGAAGGGCTAGGCCATAGTCCACCACACTGGCCAAGTGCGGCTTGGTAGACTTCACACACCTTCAAGAACTTTTCAAAGAACTCTCAGATATGTACGTTTCCTCACGATGTTCTCCTTCACCGTTAAAGCAAGTGATAATTAATTTCTAATACTCACATAACTTCGAAAAATTAGAGTTGCGTGCGGGGTTTGAACCCCGGGCACTCGGATTGAGAGAACGGAATCTTAACCACTAGGCTATCACTGCTCTTGCTAGGCTATCACTGCTCTTACTACATCATTACTTCTATACTTTTAAATGTGAAAACGGACCATGTATTTCAAAAACTTTAATTATTTGAATTATATATTGGGGTTCATGGGCCTGGATTTAAGGGCGATATTAGCTGATATACATAAAGGGACTGCGTTTTATAAAAAAGAACGTTACATTTCAATTTCATAAAATTCAACAAACATTTAATTGGTCAGCTCGATTAAAAATTGTGTTCATGTTTATGTGTAACTAAATAAATATTTTTATTGAAATCCCATAAAGGAAACGCTAAACAGAAAAAGATAAAGCCTTCTGTATACGGTTTGTTAGCGCGGAGTGAAAACGTAGCGGAAGTGTCAAGACGGATGGGAAGAACACATCTAGGGCTGGGGTTACTGCGTGCCGCGTGCGGGGATCAGTTTAAAACGCATTAAGGTGATAAGTGCGGACAGTGTGTACGTTGTGTTGTACTCTGTATACTCCTTAAATGTGCTATAAATAACGTTAATTCATTCGGTTTACGTTTGGGAAAATTTAATTAAATTATTCGGTGAGATCGTGGTGTATCACATATACTGTGAATAATTATTTGGCTA
>DWKL01000374.1:0-19625 GCA_018249415.1 Phareas burnsi | reverse complement strand
TACCGCACAAGCGGAACATCAGGCCCCGGGTACATGTCAGAATGTTAAAAATGTCTCCTATATGTCGACACACAACTAGCATGTAACTAGCATGTATTAGGTTAGGCTACGTTAAATATATGGTGCGCTGGGCCATGCTGGCGCATTAGGTTGTGGAGGCGAGCCAGTCACAGAGGTAGGTTAGGCCATGTCGGTATGTTAGCCGAGTGATATGTTAGATTGATGGTCCGTTCGGTAGCAGGCCTCACCCGGTGTCGCCGCCGCCGATGACGAGCACGTTCTTGTCCTTGGCGGAGAGCTCCGGCGCGGAGAGCTCGGGGGCGGAGCGCGCGGTGGAGCCGGCCTGGCGCCGCTGCCACGTGTGCAGGAACTCCATGGCGAAGTGCACGCCGGCCAGCTGGCGGCCCGCCAGCGGCAGGTCGCGCGGCCACGTGGCGCCCAGGCACAGCACCAGCGCGTCGTACCTGCTCGCCACAGCTTCGTTCGTATCACGTAGTTCATGTGAGAGGGCGGTAAAATTGTATGCCCTTGGCTTGCGCCGGCATTGCCTTCTGGCAGTTGTGTGCAATTGTTGTTTTGGTTTGAAAGGTGTGGCGGTTTTGATGCATTCCATCTTCGCCCTCCGTAATAGTACCGGTGTACATACGTGCACACACCGCACTGCATCTCGTGTGCGGTGTAGAACTTCTATTCTATTTAGAGTTGGACAGACCACAGATCTCCATTTGCTACGGTGATCACTTTACATGAAGTGGACTGCCCATTTTCTACTTCGATTATATAAAAGAACAATTTGTTACCATAATAGACACATCACAGATCCTTTGACACCTTTACAATCATTATATAGACTTAAGATAGACATTATATAGACTCTCAAGACTCTAAAGAGTGTAGTGAGTCAAGATCATCAAATATTCATGACGATCCGCGTGGCGAAGTGGTAACCGTACCGGCCTGACACAGAGTTCTGGGTATGATGAATTGAAATTTCTGATCTTGGTTCTGAGTGTTTTTGTGTGTCTATGGCACCCACTGCTCGGGGAAGTGTGGGACTAAGAGCGTAGAAAGCGTTATTTATTTATTCCAATTCAGTCCATTTTATTTCAAGTAAGACTACTTTTTCAAATGGAATAAATAAAAATCACTTATACAATTTAGAAGTAAAATTTTAACAATGATTATTAACACTTAAAATTCGTGCTAAGATTAATGATCATTGAGTTGACGTTTAAGTAAGATCTTTTCATAATAAAACACCAACTCGTTGGCCAGGTCGCTGGTGGAAATATCCTTGCCGACGTCGACGTTGCACTTGAAAGCGATGCCCTCGGCCGCCAGCAGCTTGATGCGGCGCGCCACCACTTCCTTGCTGAGCTTCATGCTGGGGATGCCGTACTGCAGCAGCCCGCCCGGCCGGTCATTCCGCTCGAAGACCGTCACTGTATACCCCGCCTACAAGGAATTTCGATATTTTTTTACGAGTTCCACTTACATGTATACCTACATACACACAACTCTTTCTTCTTATGTAGCTTATAGAGATGTATTTTGCAACTAAACTTAGCGATATCGCAGTATGGCCATCTGATGGGACGTGGTCACCTTGCACGGACATTTGTAGCGCTGATGCAGTAGTCAATGCATCGCCGTCTTCGAAAAAACTCTTTGCACCTTTTTTGAAAGACTACTCATAGCGCTGCGGTAAAACCTCGAGAGGAAGTTTATATTGTGTTGATTGTGCGCGGTAAAAATATGATATATATGCCTCTGTTACTTCTTATAGACCTCTCCCACCCTATGAATGTTTCAAAAAAATGTATTCAGCCACGGCTTAAATTGCAGATAAACGCAGACAGAATTAATACAAAAAACGGATTATCATATACCTCTTTCGTGCAAATAAATTCATAAGCTTTTGATTAAAATAAAATAGAAATTTTGTAATCGGAACACCTTTTTTTTTATGTGAGAAGGGCACCTGATGTTAAAGTGGTCAGTGCGGCCCATGGACATCCACATTTAACCTCAAATAGGACTACAGTCTTAACTGAGGTCGCAGGTAGATGTGTTACTACTCCTGAGAGCTACAGTGGTCGCCTCACACAAGAATCGGTGCACGGCGGCAGTGGTATGTCCCAGACGAACTATGGTTCTACCACCTAGTAAACGCTATTTAAATTTCATTAATTCGTATAGATTCGTAACGTGTTTAAATGTATGAATAAAGAAGTTAACACAAATGCTTCGGAAAACAGGCTTATAAATTTTGTGAAATAGAGTGTGTATAAAAGTGATCATTGCCTTATTTAGTTGATGAGCACAGGCCAGGCCGGCTGGTCCCGAGCCGACAATCGCCACGGTCTTCCCGTTGCGGTGTTCTGGAATCTGAAATTGTAAGTAGAAGAAATATATTTTATTTTTATACGTTAGAATTTGATAACACGACTTTAAAGAAAGATTGATGTGATGTGAAAAGAAAGCAACAAAACATCTCCGAGTTTCTTGCGGTCCTGCTCAGTTGAGCTCGGGTAGTAGAGTAGATTAGATTTCCTTTGTTGTAACAGACAGTTTGTACGGGATCAACATGTATAACAAATTTTACATAAGACCCTTTGCTTTTGGTTTTCATAAAGTCTTCAAAGTCGATACCCTAAACCAGCTCAATGCAGACGACTGTAACGTTGCCGCGCAGAGGCTTCACGGGTCGATACTCTGCTAGCAGACATCTAAACAATGACTTTACATTTCTGTTTTGGGTCTGGGTGTTTTTGTCTTTGTGTTTTCATGTGATTTACACCTGAAGTTCAGTTTTTAAATGTACAAAGATTTTTTTTACAGATATATGCATGTAGGTGTCTGTGTGTGTGCGTCCGTGTATGCATGCGTGCGTGCGTGCGCGTGCGCGCCTCTATTTGTGTTTGTATGTGTACGTGTGCGTGTATGTGTGGGTGTATACGTGTGTGGGTGTGTGTGTGCGTAGTTACCTCAGGATGCACCCAGCCGGCGGCGAAGGCATGGTCGATGATGGCGCACTCGATGTTCTTGATGGTGACGGGCGGCTCGGAGATGCCCACCACGCACGCGCCCTCGCACGGCGCCGGGCACACTCGCCCCGTAAACTCTGCACACATCGTCTTTATAAACTCATAACTTTCGCACTGCTGGGCTTGCACGTCTGCCCAGTGCGGATTGGTAGACCCACACATATTTGATAATTCTATGAAGAATTATTTGGCATGTAGATTACCTCATGAAGCTTTTCTTCAGCGTTCAATAAATGTGTTATTTCCAATACGCACATGACCTCAAAAAATTAGAGGTGACCTGGTCCTTTGAACTCTGCCACTCCAATGTGAGAGCCTGAAATCTAGGTTATCATTGCAGCCTACTGTTGTTGAGGTTACATGTGGATATCCATGGACTGCAGTGACCACTTAACATCAGGAGGTCAGCTCGTCCGTTTGCTAATTTTTAAACATAGAAAAAGAAGCAACTTAACACGTTACCGATTCACGATCTAGCTGCACTCACCGGGGAAGTTATTAGTCTGCAACAGGTGGTGCAGAGCCGTCTTCCAGTCGGCGCGGTACACCAGGTCGTTCCACTTGGGGATGAGGTTGCCGAGCGGGCAGCCGTGGCCGCTCTGGCAGAAGGGCACGCCGCACTCCATGCAGCGCGCCGCCTGCACGCGCAGGCCGCGCCGCACACCCGAGCTGTTGTAGATCTCGTCCCAGTCGCGGAGCCGCTTCTCTGCCGGACGGTACATCACCGTCTCGCGTGGGTACTTGATGAAGCCCCTGTTGACAGAACGTATGCTTAATTTTTAGGGTTTCGTAGTGAAATTACCAAAAATTTAACCCTTATCATTTCATCGTTTTCGCCTGTCGAGAACAACTGTATATTTATAATTAAATGATGATAAAATCTCCGATAACCCAAAGACAATGTAAGAAAGATTAGAAATATTATTGTCATTATCACTACTATATCCCTCCCCCCGTCGTCTCACATACATTTACACGTATCCGAACGAAGAGACTCGCATATTAATAACAGCTAATATAAGAAACATTGCTACGTGATTAGTACTCAAATATTAACAAATATAATTATAAAGTATTATGCTAACGTGTTATGCCAGTTTTGGCAAGCTCGTTTGCGCGTGTGAACCACGCCTCCTTCGCATTTGTATCGTATTGTGTATTAGTTATAAATTAGAACAGACCTGGTCTTATCGAGGATCTTCTCCAAGTTCTTCTTGTCCTGCTCCACGTCGCGTACGGCCTCTTCAATGTCGACTACACCGTTCTCGTCCTTGCCGTTGGCCTCCAGCCTGGGGGTGGCCTGTTTCAGTGCCATTTGCTTCAGCGCTCTCTGGTACTCATAAGGGAACACTTTCACAAACTTCTTGGCTGGCTCCGGCCACGTTTTAAGCAACTCTTCGGCGATTAACGATCTGGTAAAAAATATTGGAATATTGGTTTAACACATTATATTCGAAACTATCCACCCGTGCGGCGTGTAACGCTACAGGCGTGTTCCAGTACCGCGGCACACCGTATGCGTGCGAGCCGTACGGGTGGCGTAGACAGTAAAACACGACAGGAGTGTTTGCCGCAGTTAATAAGCTAACGAATTATATATCAATTATATTAAGTCAAAAGTGTAAATAAAAAGATTGTCAAAATCCTAATTTGAAACAAATTTAAAATTAATAATTTACTTGATTACATAATTTACTTACTTACTACTCAAGTACAAGCATTACAACCGTTTTAAACTAATTTTAAATTATACTTATTTTTAATTTTCTCGTCTATTATTAAAATGCTCTTGTCTATTCTTTCACAACACTTATATTCTCACCCGGTGTATTTCACGAATTCTTCTAGAAGTGTCTGCACTTCGTTTAGATCATTTTCTTTTTCAAGAGGCAGAAGTTCCACAGTCTCCGGATTGCATTTCCCCTTGAATGAGCCGTCGATGTCGTACACGTAGGCGATTCCACCTAATAATAATTAATATGATGGCATTAAAGACAAATAATGTTTTTATTATAAACAATGTTTTATTGTAAGAAAATTCATGCGCTTAAATGACAAAGATTTCGATCGACTCGTTGAGACTATAATGACAATTGGAGTTTATTTCGCCCCTGTAAGGCTCGGATGCCCTATCAACTGTCGAAGTAATTGTATATTTTTTAGATTTTATTGTGACATCTTACTTGATAGTATGCAAGTTGCGACCTAACAGTGATAGAACAGGACCTCCGACAAGGGTAACCTTGTTTCCGAAGAGCTAGGTCGCCACATCTATTGTGCTTCTTCACGTGTTTATAAGCATAAATGATAATGCCCATACATAAAACATTATTTAAGTAAGAAGTAACAAATGGACGTGCAAAGTTTACTTCATCGAACCCTTTAAAGCAGAACACAGCAGTACAATACTGTTGCATTACGCGCCTGAGCCTATAAAAAGTGCGAACAAGACCACAACGAGCGCGCCTAAGATCGCAACGAGCATGCCCGAGATCACAACGAGTCTACCCGAGGTCACAAATGGCGCGGTCAAAATCACAACAAGCACGCTCTCGACTCTACAACGATTGCGGCCGAAGCTACATCGAGCGCGGCGTAAACTACGGGAGCAGTCAAGTGGCTCACCGCTCATGCCGGCGGCGAAGTTCCGGCCGGTGAGGCCGAGCACGAGGGCGATGCCGGCCGTCATATACTCGCAGGCGTGGTCGCCCGCGCCCTCCGCCACCGCCACGCAGCCGGAGTTGCGCACGCAGAATCGCTCCGATGCGATACCCCTGTTATTGTTACGAGTTGTATTATCATTAGCTTCCTTATAATAAAAAAAATATCGCGTGTATACAAATATCATCCGATATAAGAAAGTATACAAAAATAACAGTAATTTTAAGCCACAAAAAATTGTAAAGTAGAAAATATGCGTTTAAAACCTGAAACATTTTATTTTTTATCTATTACGCTGTAAAGTTGTGATGGACTGACTTATTTTATCACTAAGTAATTAAGGATAATAATTTAAAAAAGTACAAGTAACTGACCCTGATAAGGAATTTACAATAACATAAAATAATTCTTAAATGACCAGCCATTAAGTTTTACAGCTCTCAAATACCTGAAATACGCCCTTCCAGACGTAGCGCCATACAGGCACACGTTGCCGACGATCACGTTCAAGTGGGACTCGAAGGGCGAGTTCTTAGGAGGGTAGATGATCACTTTGCCGCCGGACAGGCCCTTCCCTAAAACAAGAAGTTTGTATTGGTTGAAATGATTTTGAGATATTAATGCGAACGTCTTCTCCAATTGTACAATTGTCGATATTGAGAAAAAGGTTATGTCCCTAACTCTAAAGCGGCTGTTTTTCCATACAAGATTCAATGAAAAAGATTATCTTTTATACAACATTCTATATAATTTTTTTATTAACGTAATAGAAGTACCACACCCTTTGCAGCCACTTCGTGTTAAGTGGTCATGGGTCACTTCATATAGAGCTGGAGTTCTATCTGAAGTCTATCTCACATGCTATTTCTAAGGACTAAGATGTCACATAATGTGAGGGTGCCATGGTGATAGGTATAGAGAAAAGTGGATAACAATTGTTTCTTGGGTTGTGTTGTCAATAATGAAATAGCCTATATTGTTCCTTTTGTATTACTTCGGTTCATTAAATAAAAATGAAGTGTAAGAAGGAACATACCGACGTAGTCGTTGGCGTCGCCTTCCAGTGTGACGGTGGTGCCTTTGGAGAGGAACGCGCAGAAGCTCTGCCCCGCCGAGCCGGCCAGCGAAATGTTTATCGCCGTGCCGTCGGGCAGACCGTCCTCGCCGAATTTCCTTTAAAACCAAACGAAATGTCATGAACATAAAATATCAAACGAAAGGATTTAATCCTATTGAATAAAATTGAATCTTGAAACTCAAGTCACAATCTTCTATTAAAACAATGATCGAGCTATGATTTCCTAATCGTCTTTTCGACTTAGTACAACATAGAAAAATATCTAAATATGTAAAAATTTAACATTGATGGGCCATATACTTGACTCGCCGTATTTACCCAAATCAATGTATCATTTAAAGAAATCTACTTTTAAAGTCGTTTATGTCACTACCACAAATAGTCCTACGTCAAAAACGACTTATGTGAAATCCAAAAATGCTTCGTATACTTCTAAAATGTTTCAGCATACAATTGGTAAAAGTAAGATAGTATCAGAACGCAAATAATATACATCGATCTTCATGAAAAGAAAATTGACCGATTTCGAGTAGTAGACGTTGTCCCTCTCAATCGATCACTGTAACATTTTGTCTCTAATGTCTCAGGCATAGTGCAGCTTGTTCAGCGTGCGGTCATATTAACTTCGGAATATATAATATAGAGTTGTAAACATCAGCCTATGTTAGAAAAAAAAAGATTTATGGCATCTCATAGATAAACTCATAGAGATCTCCTTTTTTGGACTTTAAAATGCTTGTTGAAACAACTCTTAGATATCGGACTTTTATTACTATAAGTGTCGGTAACGACGCTCCACAAATCCGAAGATTAAAGCCCATCGTCTTTTTCTAAGCTAAGGCATGACCTGATTCTGTAACTACTCACATAGCAATATGGTAGGAGAGCGTGGAAGTGAAGGTGCGGTCCTCGTTGGTGATGCGCATGCGCACATCGGCGCGTTTCTGCGTGCCCGCCAGCACGCCGGCGCACTGTTCGATCAGCTGGTTGTCCAGTCGTTTCTCCAGCTGGAAGTCCTGGGCACCAAAATATTCAACATCATTTTATTTTAATTCAGCAGCACCTTTTTAGTCTGAAGAGTAACAAACGAACGTGAAGACCGCCTGATGTTAAGTGTTCACTACAGCCCATGGACGCCCACATCTAACTTCAACAAAACTGAAATGCTGTTTGAATTTGAACGTATATACGATAACTAAGAACTGAAATGGTTGCCTCGCTGTAGTATTTGTCGAATGTTTTATTACAACAGTGCAGAACAGCATACCTGGGCCTTCGATCCCCCAACGATGTTGACACCGGGGCGCATGTGCAACGCGTTCTTCAGGATGAGGCTGAGGTTGAGCAGGCGCGCCTTGGGGTTCTCATTGTTCTCGCGCACCTTCAGCAGATCCGTGCGCCCGATCAGCTCCTGGAACTTGCGTACGCCCACCTCCGCCATGTGTTGGCGGACCTGCGGGGCGGAATGTTTGTTTGTTACCGAGGCTCCGTGTAACATGATAACTAACTGAACGGACATATACAAGTAACAGAGAAACATAATTGTATGATTTCAAGCTAATATTATCGCGGAAATTATACATTTTAATTAGGTAACGGGTACTCACGATATGCGGTTTTTTAATTGCCTATATTTCGACCCACTTGCATGGATCGTGGTCACGGTTAAACTACGGTAGCGGGAAGGAACTATTGACAGGCATTAGTGGTAGATTAGTCTATCTACACTACGTCTAGTTCGTTTGTCTTTTTTGTTTACCACATCACGAGACACCACACTAACCGCATATCGTGAGTACGCGTTACGTAATTAAAAAGCATAACGGTATTGGAATAGACTCCTAATTCAAAACTACATTTTCTAGTATCATCATAATCATCATCAACCCATTAATGTCCCACTTCTGGACAGGGATCTCTTCTGAGAATGAGAAGGGTTATCCCATAACCCACCACGCTGGCCAAGTGCGGATTGGTAAACTTCATAAATATTCGAGAACTTTCCAAAGAACTCTCAGAAGTGTAGATTTCCTCACGATGTTTTCCTTCACCATTAAAGTAATTGATAATTAATTTCTAATACGCACGTAATTTCGGAAAATCAGAGATGTGTGCGGGATACGCTTATCACTGCTATTATTTCAGTATACCATCAGTCAAATAGATCGAATGAATGTAAGTCCGTCTGTCACGCCCACGAATACAAATCGTGTTATTCTGTGTCCATTCTCATTCCGCACTTGTTCAATGCAATAACTCCTCTACTCTCGCATGCTGACTTATAAAAAAATATAAACTGTTAGTCTGCATAAAAAATACTTCAATAATGTACCTCCTCAGCCAACATGAACAGATAATTGATGACGTGTTCAGGCTTTCCGGCGAACTTCTTGCGCAGCACGGGATCCTGGGTGGCGATACCCACGGGGCAAGTGTTCAGGTGACATTTGCGCATCATTGTGCATCCTAGAATAAGAAGAGGTGCTCCAGGTAAGGTAAACAGTTATAAGAAGAAAAGACGGTAATTTTGAAAATAAAGTGATATTTAACAGACATTGATCCATTTAAAGTACAATGATTAATATTAATGTGTTTTCATCTACTATTTTTTATCTATATCTATTTCTTAGTAAGTAAATCAGATTATGGCTTGATTAAGAATTACGATATATACAATATACGAAAGAAAAAAATTATTATGATATATGAATACTCAGATAACCCCTAAATCAATAAAGATTTTGGATGTTTCTTTTTATAAGATAGTTGCATATATATAAGACAGACTGAACTATTTGTTGTGTTTTGACAACAAGTTCATGCTGACTGCATTGAATTAGCTTGTTGGTGTATGTACCAAGCCTCCTTTAGTTGGGGGGTGAGACCCGTTCTGGATAATAGGACGTAAAAAGAGTAAATTGTAAGTGAGTAACTGTCGTAACTCACCTAGTGCAATAAGCGGAGCAGTACTGAAGCCGAATTCATCAGCCCCGAGCAGGGCGGCCACCATCACGTCGAACCCGGTCCTAATCTGACCATCGGCTTGCACGACCACCCTACAAAATAAGTGCCAAATAAAAACTAGAGCAAACGTGCTGCCCTAAGCTTAAATAGTTATATACAGAGAAAAAGTAGCAAACGGCCACCTAATGAGAAGTCACACCATTCACACCTCATAAACATCTGGAACGAACCACATATAGGACAGGCAACCTGAGTTTGGACATCGATGCTATGCTGCATATTTATATTATCCTGAAAGACCCAGCAGTAAAACTCATCTATACGTGACACCAGTTCCCAACGGAAGCAAAAGGTTCCACAAAAATGTCGCCGCGATTCTTGGCGTACCCACATATGCATTATAACTTCATAATATATCAGACTACCCTCGATTCAGTTGAAATGCCTTGTGTAAGCGTTTCTTTATTGCCACATCTTTCAAATGTGTTGTACATAAAAATACACTAAAAAAAAGGATTAGAACGAAAATGATGCATTTATTTCGTCAAATAACACTACACTAATGTATATAACTACATAACATACACTACATTATGTACATCATATTAATTACCAAATATATTTTGTCATATACAATAGTGACGTCAATACATTTCGAGCAATGCATCTATACATTTCGAGGTGGGAGGCGAGGTTACCTGGAGCGCAGGTCGTTGAGCACGAGCACCTGGTGCGTCTCGGCCACGCCCAGCTCCCAGGGCAGGCCGGCGCTCTTGATACCGGTCCACGAGCTGGCGCCCGTGCCGCCGTCGTGCCCCGAGATCACGATGTGCTCGGCCTTGCCCTGCGATACACCGTGCCGATATTGCTCCGTTATATTACGTATTAACAATGTATATAATTTTAAAAATTTGGTAAAACTTTATTTACAATTTCAAATTTTAAAATAGATATATTTAATTGATAAAATCCCAATAGTCGTGAACGCACAGGAAGAGATAAAGGTGGTTTTTTACTACCTAGTAATTAACTTTCAAATACCGAACGATGGATAGAAAAGCACCTTCGCAACTCCAGAAGCGACGACACCCACGCCGACCTCGGACACGAGCTTGACGGAGATCCGGGCCCTGGGGTTGGCGCACTTGAGGTCGTAGATCAGTTCGGCGAGGTCCTCGATGGAGTAGATGTCGTGGTGCGGCGGCGGTGAGATCAGCCCGACACCCGGCACCGAGCAACGGGTTTTCGCAATATCTTCCGTCACTTTGTAACCTGGAAAGCAATTTAATAATTCAAGTTGTAATATTATTCTATTCAAAGA
Source organism: Phareas burnsi (assembly GCA_018249415.1). Taxonomy (NCBI): domain Eukaryota; kingdom Metazoa; phylum Arthropoda; class Insecta; order Lepidoptera; family Hesperiidae; genus Phareas; species Phareas burnsi. Next base: position 8,554 of record DWKL01000374.1, on the reverse strand, counting down.
CTTGGTGTCCGATTTTTGATAAAAGAGTGTTCCGCTGACAGCAATAAAAATACAGGATTCAATAACTTACACTTAAAGTGAGTATTAATTGCTTGAAATAATCGTAAGTCTATTGAGAATCGATTATCTTTTATTGATAAATAAATATTTGTAAGTTCGTAATAATGTAAAATTTTCAAATTACAAATATTTGATACATTTTATACCAAATTGTAAATTTCATATAAAATGTATCAAATAGTTAATCATATAAACTTTGTATTTCCAATCAGGACAAATGATATTTGATTGGCGGCCACGTTTTGGCAACTCGACCGCAGTGCGTCTCTTGGCTAGGTGGTCTGATGAAAACAATGAGAACATGCTAGATTTAGAGAGACTGAATTAGAAGCCAGAATTATTACGGGTAAATTGCAAGATTTAGACTCTATAGGATGAGTCACAGGGTACTTCTTAATGATATATAATTTATAATTATTATTTTAAAGATGTTAAACGTTTTTTTATTTCTGTTTCTTTTTTAAATTACTATTCTAATGATATAAAACTTTTTTTTTAAGATTAAGGGATGCTTTATATGAACGTTCAAAAGGTGAACGAGTAAATGTACCAGGCAGCTCGCCGCCCTCGCCGGGCTTGGCTCCCTGCGCCATCTTAATCTGCAAGTCGTCCGCGTGCGCCAGGTACGAGGCCGTTACTCCGAACCGTCCCGAAGCTACCTGCTTGATCGCCGAGCGCTTGTTGAAATCCGGGTCCTGATGAAAATATAAAATAAGTATATCCTCTACTATATCCAAAGGGTTGACTGGAATAAATTGATGTCAAGCGATGATGATGATGTAACAGTCAGTGTGTGTACAATCGTATCCTGTCATATTTAGCTTTGACTGACGAGTGTTGCCGCTTGGAAATATCTACATAGTTTATCGATAGCCTGTGGAAGTACCTCTAATAACAAAGAATTTCCTAATCCTCTAATAAAAACACTATACTCTTGTTATTACGTGTCCGACCAATACTATCGATGGGGCCTAGAGTCGGCCCCATCGATAGTTTAGGCCGGTACTATCGATTCGATCGATAGTGTTCAATCGATATTATAAATGATTTAATGTGCACTAGTAATGTGTAAGTCTAGTTGATTTTTCTGAAATACTATTTCCTTGTTCGTTTTATATATTTTACATTTATATATATGAACATACTAAAACAAATATTAATAAAAGAATTAAAGCTTAATATCGAACTACAGATTATAAACAAAACTAAGTTACATTTCATATGCCCAGAATTATTTAACATAGTTAAAAAACATATCAGAAAAGTATATATACGTAGTAAGTATATATACTGCATGAATGGAATCGAATTCTAAATACAAATCGTACCTGATTGAGATATCTATCAGCGTTTTCACCACCTTCTCCAGTGTTGGACTTGCCACCGATGCGATTCATGGCAATCGCCAGCGTCGTGTGCGCTTCCAGGGAAATAGACCCGAAAGACATGGCACCTGGCAAGTAAGCATACGATAATTAACAATACTATTCGGCTGTTTCAATAAATGTTTTAAACAAAATAAAATGCCCTGTACATTGCCATTAGGCAAAGTGGGTTTATGAATTTAGATATAGTCGATAGTCGGTTTTATACTATCATTATAATCAGCGGGTACGTATGTAGGTAGGGTATTTTTTGTTTGTGTAACAGAAGTAGTAAACGAGCAAGCAACCTGCCTGATTCAATCTGATAAGGCCAGCTTAGTCTTCATGTATAGTAACGCATCCATGACCGACTTCATATGGAACTTCAACTCTATTTGGAGTTAATCACAGATGTCCATGGGCGGCACTGACCACTTACTATCAGATGCACTGTATGCCAGTTTCCTACGTTCACGCTATAAACAATGATCAAGTTACCAGTAGCGAATCTCTTGACGATCTCCGCGGCGGGTTCGACCTCGTTGATGGGTATGGGCTCGTCCAGCTTCACCAGCTCCAGCTGCCCGCGTAGGGTGCACGCTCGGACGGACTCCAGAGCACTTTCTCTGTAAAAAAAATGTTACACGATTGCTAACAACGTAAACATTCTTCAAAGAAAAAGTTACAAGATTTATAACACTGCAAACCTTCTTCGAATAAATGTTACAATATATTGTGGCTGTGGTGATGGAGGAGTGAGTATTCGTTGTCCTTGCCAAGACTTACTGCTGCTTGTACTCTCCATTTGTAGCGATTTCACTTCTTAATTTTTAGCGAGTTTTGCATACATTAAGTGCATTCTTGCATACATTAAGTGATTCTTACTTACTTAAAAATATTTTAATATTTTCTAACAATTTTCAAACATGTTTCTTGTCAAGAAAATTGATTTTTTTTGTGTAATGTAATTTTAGCATTATATCATAATATATAAATATACAAAAAAACAAACTTACTTGAACCGATCATAAGCAGACGAGCTTTTATTGAGCGCGGCCTCTTGCAGGTTGGCTATGGACATGGGGTCGTTAATGTGCTTCTCGCCGCCCGCGCGCCAGTGGTAGTTTCCAGGATTTCTATAAAAATTGGTATTTATAATAAATCCGATAAATCACAACACAATGTACTTTTACGATTCGTTTTAGTGACAACGGTTTAGTCATATCATCAATCCATTTACTATTGCTAAGTGCGGGTCTCTTAAAGGAGAAGAGCCGCCAGACCAAGAGCAAACATACAATAAAAGATACATTGTAGAAAATTCAGGCTTTCAAATCATTGTTTTTCAAATAGGAGATAATCAATTTCTAATACGCATACAACTTCGAGAATACATTAAACGTAGTTATTATGCTAACAGCCAGAAGAACTATGTGATCTCAGGATCATTACGTAATTTATCAGGGGCAGTTATTTTTAAATCAATTTGAAACAGACCTACTAACTATAAATATGGGGTGTGCCAATAAGCCATCTTACCTCAACACCAAGGTATCTCGACAATCGCCGTACGACAGAGTATGTCTCTCAAATATTTCCTTCGACAGAATTTCGAAAGTCACTCCACCTGAAGTAAGAAAATAAGATTTAACATTGCTGTTACGAGGCTACAATACGTATGGCAGTGCTTTTGGAGTCGAACCACGAAAGTTGATGTTGGAACCATCAAAATCCTGCTTGAGTGTACCACATGTACTCACCGATCCGAGACTGAGTACCCTTGAAGCATTTATCGATGACCTCCTCGCTGAGCCCGACGGCCTCGAAGATCTGCGCGCTCTTATACGACTGCAGCATGCTGATGCCCATCTTGGCCATGACCTTGGCGAGCCCGGTCTCCACGGCCTTCTGGAAGGCGCCGTAGATGTCCGCGTCGGTGAGGCTCGCGTCGATGATGTTGTCGTTGCGCAGCGAGAACGCCAGCTCGAACGCGAGGTACGGGCAGATCGCGTCCGCGCCGTACCCTGCAGATGTAAGTTTTCAATTCTTATGTTTCGGTTACAGAAGTGCAGTTGCCAGGTAAATTTACAGCCAGGCGACCATCTTAGTTCTCAGGAGTAGTGACGCATCTACGTATAACCTTGGATAGGACTTCAGTCCCAATTGAGGTTAGATACAGCTGTCCATAGACTGCGCTGACCACTTAACATCAGATGGCCAGCACGCTCATTGGCTACTCTTCAAATATTATAATAATTTAAAAATAATAATTTGTACGAAAATATAACTAGAACAATCAACAAAAGTTTAACAGAGAAATCTGTATATATAGCAGATTGTTAAAGATTATGTCCTACTCACCAAGCAACACGCACATGTGGTGCACCTCCCGAGCCTCTGCAGTCTCTACTAAGAGACCGACCTTCATTCTTTGACGTGTTTCAATTAGGTGATGGTGGACCGCCCCTGGAAACGTTCAGTGTTAATTAATATATTAAAAGTGTAGAGTATACATGCTATGGACATATGTCAATAAAGGTAATGTACCATAGAACAAATATTATTTGTCATTTAGATGTTTGCTTGGTTGGAAATGTATCTTGAGAGCCACTGATGTTACACCATTATAGCAATAATTGTGCATACCGACAAGGAGAACCGAAGCGGGTCCTCACATTTTCCTGAACTACCAATGTAGTTGATGCCAGTGTTGTTTCGTAAGAAAAAACATAATTTAAATATTTACGACTTCAAAATTAAGTCTTTAATTTACATTAAAATCATAATCATTATCATTCAACTATTACAACCCCTTTTTTGGACACAATGAAATATATTAGGGGCCATGTACCAAGAGCCAGCAGCGAGCTGATGGGCACGCGCGCGCGGCACGCGGCGCGGTCGGACAGCACGAGCAGCTGGCAGCCCGCGCGCGCCGCGCGCTCCGCCTCCAGCGCCAGGCGCGCCAGCGCGGGCTCCAGCCCCGCCGGCCCGTCCGCGTACGGGAACGTGCAGTCCAGCACACGCGTCTGGACAAGGATGAATAAACTTTTTTAAGTTGGAAGAGTAGCAAAAGAGCGCGCAGGCCAACAGATGTTAAGCGGACACTGTAGAACATGGGACCGCAACCTTAAACAGGATTGATGTTTTATTTGAGCTCATATGGAGACGATTTAATAAGTCTATGTAGGAACCGCAACTCTTCAACCGAAATACAAGAACTGTTTCATGGCAAATTATTGCGGCGGTGATAGCTCCCCATCCGAACATTCAATTTAATTTAATAGATGGTAGTACTACATACCGCTTGAGAGACTATCTGTATAGCAACTATAAATTACATCCCTACCTTCCAACTTGCTATTATTATATTTATCTTATATATACTTCTACTATATTTATTTATAATATCTTATATATCTGTTATATTTATTTTATATAATTCGAAATATTGACAATCATTGTATATCCAATGTTTTATTTACAAATAATGAGCTTCCACTTGCAGCTTTTTTCATTTTTATACATGAACCTTCAATATTTTCGAGATAAATATACCGGTCAAGGGATCTCGAGTAAAAGTTCTATACAATGGTTTATACAAACAATAAATGAAAATTTTTTTTTGTTTTTTTTTGCCCACGTTACTACCACCATACGAGTGCCATCTACATGTAAAATTACGTAGGTAGAAAAGGTTATCAAATATGTAGGTTATATTCCTTATTGACCTACTAATGTTAAATCTCTTCATTCTTAAGTTTAAGACACTTGAGTTATTTTAACTTCATCAATGAAATATATAACGACAGCATTAACCCGCTTCACAATATAATTACGAATTTAAGCCTTGAAAATATATCTAAAGAAATAAATCTCGCTACAGCGACATTTCAAATTACATTTTGAACTGTTAACATAAGTTACAATAACTTGACAAAAAGAATAACTTGAATACCTCCCAGCCGCGGTGATTAGTGCGCTTGAGAGCCTCGAGGTCGGGGATGGAGAGGATGGGCTGCGGCAGGAACAGGCGGTGCACGAACTGCGCGCTCGGCTGCAGGATGTTCGCGGCGGGCCCGATGGGACACAGCAGGGACATCACTATTTTCTCCCTAGGGACAAAGTGTAGAAAGTTTAATTTTAAGCTGTCGTCGTCGTACTTATTGTCGATAGTGGAGTCGAACAATAACTTCCTTGTATTTCCCAGGAATAAACTAATATACATATTTGAATAGAACGATTAAAAATATCTACAATTTTGTTCAATACATTTTATTATAAATGCTTATAGAATTTATATTTACGATGATCCTTTTTAATAATAAAACAATTTAGCGTAGGTCTACCTGAAGGGGTCGATTGGCGGGTTGGTGACCTGCGCGAATAGCTGCTTGAAGTACTCGTAGGGCAGCGGCTGGAACTCCGAGAGGCACGCCAATGGGGCATCGTTGCCCATGCTGCCCAAAGCTTCCTTCCTATAAACAAAACATTTTGTTTGCATCAATAGTTTGAAAGAATATACAAAAAATATATAAAGCACGGGATACAATTATGTAAGCTGTTTATTATGAATTTGTGTCTCAGTCTAATAACCTTAACTCATTGACTGCGGCAAACGCATCTGTCGTGTTACTGTCCGCGCCACCCGTGCGGCTCGCACGCACACGGTGTGCCGCCGTACTGAAACACACCTGTCGTGTTGCGCTCTGCACGGATGGATTGTTTCGAATATTAGCCGCCGCAGTCAACGCGTCAATATAACTTTTGATTGCATCCTGGTATTAAAATACATACTTGTTCTGTATCATGGGCACCAGTAACATATTGATTGACTCGATAGTATATCCAAAGAGGCCAAGTCTCTTATCGGAGAGGCCAGAAATGGCCCCGTTTACCGCTCCGTTCGTAATACTCCCGTTTTCGAGAGCCACCGACTTATGAATGTCTTCCATGGTAATCTGCAACAATGCATACATATAAATCCGCCTCCTTAATCTAGTCAGATTCATTCATGCTTCGTTTGTCGTGCAGTTCACACAGTGAAGGGCGGCTCAAAGCTCTGTATAGATGGCACCTGTACTGTGTTAATAATAATAAAATTAATATTTATTTACAGTAACGTTCATTGCATACAAGAATGAGACAAAGATACACGACGACACTACTCGACACCTAGTTGTTTATATAAAATTTAAGACATTCAAGACACTCACTTACAAAGACAATCAGTTGTGTACGTAGACTGATTTGGATTCAGTGTGGACGTCAGTGTCTCCAGACAGTAAGGTCGAGATATGTATCAACAGTGTCACCGTATATGAACATCTGCCACGTCAATATGATATGAGGTCAATTTTTACTATGACACGGTACACAGGCGTGACGCGCCTAGAAACAAAATTTGTAGCCGCCCTTACATTGGAAAAATTGATGGGACCCTTATATTATAAAATCACACAGTTTTGTCCCCACTGCTAGATCGGGATGGGTCTATAGTACGCTTAAATTAAAAAGCATTTAGGAATTAATCACATATAGCAACTATTATACTACATCAGCTCCTCATTGGGCAACACTGAGTTTGTACCGCCAAAGCCAGCAATTTTGAAATCACATCACGCGTGTTAACTCACCATCTATATATCGTTTATATATTTATCCAACACCATTTAATGAAGCATGAAAAACAAAAAGTATTTTCAGATTATAATTGGCACTGTGGTCGTGGATACATGATTTATTGATCAATTTCGAAAATTGGTGTCTATTATACAAATTGTGATAATGTGTAATTATTAGTATAATTTGCCCACTACGCTGTAACTGAAGGACCTCCACTATATATATTTTTTAAATTTGTACCAAACATACATTTACAGAGCATTGTTTCTTTTTTTAATATATTGTAATAAGCACGCGATTGGTCACAATCTCGCTTGATAGTAATCAATGATGCGACCTAAGATGTAACTCGCTTGCCTAGATAAAACCCATTCACTTTTATGTTGAGTTCTAGATGATACATGTTAAAAGTCTCTTCCTTATAAGACCCTTTAAACCACAACACAGCAGCACTTAACACCAGTTATAAGGCAGAAACAGGCGTGGTGCTGCCTCCGGAGTACGAAAGAGTTTATCACCTTCAAAATACATCTAGACCCAATATAGATTAACCTGTTCCTTGAGCCACTGCGAGTGCGGGCGGCTGCGCGCGATGTCCATCTTCAATTCCACGTCCTGGATGATGCGCTGCTCCACCGTGTCCACCAGCAACATGCGCCCTGGCTTCAGGCGACTCTGGAATTTAAGTCGGGCTGTTAAAAACCTTGATTTATAGCAAGTGTTGTTTATTATGTAATTGAAGTTTCTTTTTATTTGTTACAGAAGTAGCAGACGAGCGTGCAGGTCACTTGATGTTAAGTGGTCACTGCAGCCTATGGACACCCACACTTAACCTCAAACAGTATTGAATTCCTATATGAGGTAATATATAAATGCGTTACCACTTCTAAGGACTAAGATGGTCGTCTCGCTTTAAATTTACCCGGCGACCTCATCTCTCCAACTAAAACAGAGAGACAGAGAGACGAAGAGAGAGAGAGTCGAAGAGAGATAGCGAGGGTGACAAGGAAGAGAAGGGAAGGAGGGAGGGAGAAAGTTGAATGTTAACCACTACGACGACGGTCTTTGATTGGAGGTGTAGGAAGTGGAAACCAGTTTAATGGTACTTATCAATACCACCGGAAAGAAGAGACCCTGCACCCCTCAATCTTAACTTCGAAAAATAGCAAGGCGTATTGCTCGTACATGAATATTGTGATTGGTTCCAGGTAAAGGAGTCATACAAGATAAGTCTATAAGCAGCATCAAGTAGCATCAGTTGGAATGCATGGTTGTTTCATATTTCTTATGTAAAAAAAGCTTACCTTAAGTATGACCTTTTCAGGGTCCACATCGTACACGCCCACTTCGGAAGCCATCACTAGCACATTCTCACTTGTCACGTAAAAGCGGGAAGGTCTCAGACCGTTCCTATCGAGAATCGCACCTGAAATGAGAATACAAGTTCAATTATCAATTTGCGTATCATCAAGGACAATCTTATTTTTTATTTAATAATTTAAATT
>DWKL01000373.1:0-19633 GCA_018249415.1 Phareas burnsi | reverse complement strand
GAACGCATCTAAGTACGGCCTTAGATAGAACTTCAGTTTTGTTTGAGGTTGGATATGGGTGTTTATGGATTGGAGTGACCACTTACCATCAAGTGGCCTGCACGATCGTTGGTTACTCTTTTCGCTCAAAAAAAAAAGATTGTCACATCTGACTACATCATGTAGGGAAACATTGTATAGAGTGGGTTTCTGCCTGCCTAGAGGCTCTATTAATGTTCTCAAAGACGTGTTAAGTCTACATTGGCTAGGGAGATAAACTGGTCCATCTTCCTGATTCTGAGAGGTGACATGTCCCCTTTCAGTGGGGGTTACGGGTTCACGATGATGAGCCGATTGTCATGAACCATTTCTTCATTGCAACTGTAAGACACAAATGTGCAGGTGGTACCGTCAACTCACTCACTCACTCACAACTCACACTGTAATGGACGAAAAATCAAATATGAAGCAACGGTTCTATTAAAGACTCGTACTTACAAACACGTTTCTCAAGCTTAATACTGTTAATTCTCTTAGTCTAATAGCATTTTATTTCCTCTATTCCAGAGAAAGACTTATACAATTGTTAGCACTGAAACCCTTCAAGAAGCCGGAACTGTACGCGAGACTCAACAGTGGTAAGCTACGTTCCGATGCGTTTTCTTGACTATCGACAAAACTCGACACTTGATTAAATTATCGCGTTGCGATTTTGCAGAAGGCATCAAGGAGAAGGATCGTAGTATGGTTAACAAGATATTGCCAGAGATTGGCAAGCTCAAGGACAACTGTTACCACTTACATAGGCACGTGTGGAATGACGTCAATGAGGACTGGCCATTCTATACGGAGGAGGAGAAACGCATGCTCAAGAGGTACGCAATATATGTACATTTTCGTAATCGGTCGGTACTTTTTGCTATCAACAATAATTATGTTGGAAACGAAACCGCTAAACGATAAGTGTTCAGATAAATTATTGTTTGTGTGTGTTCATTATCGAATGGGTTTTATTGTTTTTGAAATGTCACTAGAAATATCCATTGCGTAAATTAATATGTACGTTGCGAAGCGTTAAATCATTCCAAACATGATGATGTGGATGATGAATTGGAAAATGTATATTTAGTTCGTTTGAATTAGTTTAATCGATAAACCATGAGTGTCTGTTCTGAACCGCACCCTTCAAACCAGAACACAGCAGCATCGAATGCTGCTGTTATAATGCAGAAATACCTAAATACCTTCGAAGTCGTACCATGAAGAATTCTATCACCTTTAAAACGATCAGTACCAAATAAATGAATCGGCTGTGTCTATGTGACATTCCATACTCAAAGCGAAACACGCGCGTGCCAACAGGCGGAAACCTCAAAACCTGACGCCGCCGTTGAGCAGCGACTCGGCGAACTCGCTGTCGCCGCGCGCGTCGCCTAGCGCCGGCAAGCGGGCGAGTGGCACGCCGGACGACACGCCCGCGGCCAAGAAGCAGCGCATCTCGCACTACCGCCGGCCCTCGCCGCCCTCCTCCGGCTACGCGACCACCTCGTCCGGCGAGCGGCACGCGTCCGACAACGAGGACGATAGGACCACCGGTGAGTGTAACAAGCGTTCTAGGTGGTCGTTTGAGCGTGGATTCTCGATGCGGACTAGAAGCGCATCTCGAACCCCAGCCCGTCACCGTTCACGTCTGGCTAGCGGCACGCGTCCTATAACGAGGACCATAGGACTACCTGTGAGTATTCCTGGCGTTCTAGGTGGTCGTTGAAGGGTAGATTCTTTTTGTGGACTAGCAATGTATCTCGCACTACAATCCACCACCGTTCACGTCTGGCTAGCGGAACGGGTCCGACGATATAACTACCATTGAGCATGCAGTCCTCTCTGGGTGATCCATACGGCGGCTGTTACTGAGCGATAGAGTTCTGGTAGCGGATAAGCGGCGAATCTCAAACTACAGCTGGCTTTCACCACTCTCGTTCAGCGAGCGGCACGTGTCCGACATTGAGGACGATAGAACAACCGACAAGCATGCTCTAGGTAATCGACAGAGCGCCGGTTCCCGTATCAGATAAGCAACGTATCTCGCATTACCGGATTTTGGCATTGTATCCTAGAAAGTTTACTGGTAAGAGACGGTCTTAAAGGTAAACGAAAAGATAAATTTAAGTCAAAAGTAAGTGAAATTTAATAACCAGCCTTTGGCTAGTATTTTGACGATGCCTCTCAACATTTCTCATTGTAAAATGGGATCCGTGCCAGTAATAGTTAGATCATTGTCATTTTACGTTGATAGTTCTCTCGCCATCTTCGGGCGGTCCGTTTATCTAAATTATGTGAAAAAACTTTCATTCATTTAAAGCATGACCCTTACATACATTGCTGTTAGGATATTCGATCGCAATCGTAGCTCGTTCTGTTTATATCGTAGGTGACATGGACAGAGATTAAGTATAGGTTTTTGTGGTTCCCTTGATCCCGTTACAATCGATAATGGGGTAAATTGGGAAGAGGGGATCACCGGTTAGCTGTATGCCATTCATCTTTGGGCTATCTCATCGCAGAAGTCTTATCTTCGTTAAGAGTACCAAGCACGTGTCTGATAACGGGTAAGAACTAGTCGGCTTGCGATTACATGAGTGCTCTGGGTCCTAAACGTTATAAGATAATGGCACGCGTTCGGGGTCACGAGGATGACTGGACTAATACGCTTTTTGCTTCGATTTTCGTAATGTTGCATGTAATAATGTAATGTTATGTTACATTACATGTAATAATGTAATGTTATGTTCGTGTACTGAAAGTGATCAACAAGCATCCAGTACACCTGATGTTGGATTATCAGTGCCGCTATGTTACTGTACCATTTATTCTTCGGGGAAGGAAGGTTCTGGATTGGCAACCACGCCTCGGAAACAAACACAGGCCGCCCTCCGCGGCGGTCTACGCAACAGGTCGAAGTGATGTTATCTAGGGGAGGCCTATGTCCAGCATTGGACTTCTAAAAGCTGATAGATAGATATACCATCTATTACTGATCACAAACAGGACAGGAGTCCTACTTGAGATTTATTACAAATTCTTTGTATAAATAACAATTTAGTTAAAATTTGTTATATTAGTCTAGTTTAACCTATCGTGCACTTAAACCAGAATAGGGCAGCTTTTCACCGCTGTCATAAGAGTAACATGTGGTATTTCTATTACTAAAATACTATTATTTGTGCCTTGTACTGTTTATGCCACTATTACACAAACAGCGATATCCTAGTGATTAAGGTTCCGGCCTCGCACACTAGGGATCCGGAGAACCCTGCACATTTGATTTTTCGAAGTTATGTGCGTATTAGAAATTAATTATCACTTGCTTTAACGGTGAAGGAAAACATCGTGAGGCGACATTCACACCTGAGAGTTGAAAGTGAAGTTCTCGAAGGTGTGTTAAAGTCTACCATCCCCCACTTGGAGCATGGCGGACTATAGCCTAACATTTATTCCGAGGCTCCCCTCAGAATAAATGTTAGGCTATAACGGTGGTGGATTGTGGTGCGAGGTGCATTGCCAGTCCACAAAGAGAATCTACCCTTCAACGACCACCTAGAACGCCAGGAATACTCTCGGGTCTTCACCCGTGTCCAGCAGTGGGACATTAATGTATTGATAATGACAATAAAAATGTACTGTTTATGTTGTTATATTCTAATGTGATATATACATGAGTGTTCTAGCTTAAGCCTTATCTCCAACTTAGTAACGGGTTTTGATTTATGAAGGGTTTTATACTCGACACCCACGGTTCTACTGGGACGTTATCTATTTTTAAGTTGATTACAGATGTCTATGGGCTGCAATCATTATTATTAAGTTCATGTTCGACTTTAAGTTTGTGGTATTGAAAATCGTTTATAGCTTGTGATCACTTGAAATAAATAACGAGCACGTTATAAGTTTCAAAGATTTCTTATCTATGGTAAACGTTGAGACTATGGTCTAAATCCATCTCGTTCTGAGAGGGATCTATGGTCAGTAGTGGGACAGAATGGGCCAATGTTTCGTAAGACACTACAGTAGCGTGCGTTGCACATAAGCTTAATCGGTACGTACGTAATGTGATACTAATTGAGGATACTCGTGGGTATCCATGGGCTGTAACAAGTACTTAATATAATTGAACTCATAATAATTGAACGCATCTGAGACGCTGCATAGAACAAAATACGTTCAAATTAAGCCGCATCACAAAAACGACAAGAATAACTTCTGAGATTGATCGTAATCCTGTTAAGTCAAGTTAAGCGTATTACGGCTCTGTGTATGTACGATTTGATTTGACTGCATAATACTACGGTTCCGTTGTGAGTTTTATTGAAATAACCAGAGGTAATTTTGCATCCACTATACCTTTAACACAAGCCCACAGAACCTTCGTACACATTTATTTCAAAACAGACAATAAATATGAAAAAATGTCAAGTCCGCTATCAACACGCGTTTTCTGGGTCTGGGTGCTTTTGTGCATCCATAGCACCCGCAACAGGAAACGATTATAAATAAACGCCAAATAACCTTATTGCTATAGGTAGTTTTGACTAACGGTTTAAGATTTCATTGTATACATACATGTTACTTGTATAATAGCAATATAAATATTATTTTTGTATGATATTATTATCAACCAAGTAATTTATTCACATAAATATGTATCTGATTAACTGACAATCGTGTGTATGCATAAAATAATTTACGTAAACACACACACATACACACACTTCAATAATCATTTACGTCACCCGTAAGGCCGGTTTCATATAATATTATAATGAAAATTGGATCATGTGTTCGTTGGAAGGTTTACGTAAAAATAGGCTTGTTTACATTCCGTGTCGGAGATAAAGCGTTGCTTGCAATGTTGCGATTAATTGTTATCGACACGACTTGTTTGTTTGCGTGTAAACAGGGATGTTGTCGATCGAGTTAATAAGTACTAGAAGTATCTCTATATTGTATACTTTATCACCTTCGTCGATATTATCATCATCGTCATTAACCGTTCACTGTCCCACTGATGGACACGAGTCTTCCCTCAGAATGAGTTTAGGATTTATTCCTTACTTACAACTAATGTTTTTAACTTTAATGGATGGTAGAGGTACTAAAGTTCAACTGGGAAGGTCGCCAGCGCCGCCCTTACAATCCGACGAGACGCAATGGATATTTGTGTTTCGGTTGGAAACGTATGGTTGTCGGACGCACTTACAAGCGATGTGAGTCCTCTTACATCCCTTACATTTTAGTCCTCAGGAGCAGTGACGCATCTACGTACTACCTCGAATAGAGCGTCAGTTCTGTTTGAGCTTAGACGTAGATGTCCATGGGCTGCATTGACCACTTAATATCATGTGGCCTCTATGCTCGTTTGCTACTGTTCAGCAAATCTTAAATATTAATACATTAATATAATTTAATGTATTAATATTTAAGATTTGACGGTTTTAAATGTGAACTATGCTCGGAAGTAATAATTTCATAATCGCATAATACTGTAATTAATATATAATGACTGTCTTTGTGTTTGTATATGTGGTCCTAGAATGGTAGTGGTCTCGTCGTAGAAGGTGACTGTGGGATTTAATTAAGGAAATTAATTGCGGAGTCTCCCTTCGAAGTTGTTCGCTGACTATGGCTTAGTTCTCCTTATAGGGGAGCCATGTGTCCAAATAAAATTCCTAACAGCTGATTGATTTCTAAATTATTAGACAGCTACTCTGCATTTAATATTGTCAAATAATCAATTTTGTTATTTCCTTTTTGATTGATGTGTATGGAATTAACGATTCTAAATATACTGTTAATAAAATGCACGATTAAAATGTTATTATTGTATTTTGCAGTTAAAAAGGATAACGGTTATACACTCAACTTCAATACTGTCAAGGATCTTTGCCCCAGTCCTCTGAAGGCGAACGGTTTTAGTAGAAGTAGTCCTCCAGTAGAACAAACTAGTATCACAGGTGAGTTGAACACTACTTAGTATTAACACCATGTACACTTTATTATATACATTTTGACTTTATTATATACACCAGACTGCGGCAAACGCACCTGTCGTGTTTTACTGTCCGGGCCACCCGTGCGGCTCGCACGTATACGGTGTGCGCCGCCGTACTAAATCCTGCCTATAGTGATGCGCGTCGCATGGGTGGATTGTTTCGTATATTAGCCGTCGCAGTCAAAGTGTTAATTGATAGCTGGTAGAGCTATAGTTCACCTGAGGAAGTACCACCGCCGCCCTCATAGTCCGCCGTGAAGCAATCCTAGTGTTTCGGTTGGAGACGTGCGGATGCCGGACACACTTACAACGAGGCGACCGTCTTAGTCCTCGGGAGTAGTGACGCATCTATGTACGACCTCAGACAGAACTTCGGTTTAGTTTGAGGTTAAATGTGGGTGTCCATGGGCTGCAGGGATTACTTAACATCAGGTGCCCTGCAGGCTCGTTTGCTACTTATTGAACATAAAAAAAAACATCCTGATGGCACGCAGACGTGACGCCCGTGTATTTTATTACATGACATGATGATATTGCTTCTGAGTCAATGGGTTCGATTTTGAAATATAATGGTAATGGAATACATGGAAATTGTGTCTGTTCTAGGTGTGTGCACGGCGCATTTGTATTGCATTGTATTTCATCATCAACCCATTACTACCCCACTGCTGGGTACGGGTCTCCTCTCAGCATGAGTTGGCGAAAGTTCACCACGCTGAACCTTTGCGGATTGATAAACTGCACACACCCTCGAAAACTTTATAAAGAATCTTAGATGTATAGCTTTTCTCGCGATGTTTTCCTTCACCGTTTAAACAATTGACAATTATTTTCTAATACGCACATAACATCGAAAAATCAGGAATGCGTGCCGGATTCGAACCGCAAACTCTCAACGTGAGAGGCCGGAATCTTACCACTAGACTATCATTGCTCTTATAATATTAAGGACTTCAAAAGTGGTAACTTTATGAAGGTAACCACACAAGAGCCGCTGCTATTACTGTGCCTACCTACCTACCTTGAAATATTAATATAGTGAAATGATAACGTAGAGGTCACAATATATCGTTTAGATAAAGCCTCGGGCTGTTCGTGTAATACGAGGTCAGAAATCGGAAGTGTCAATGTAATTAACATAATGCAAAGGTGAAGGAAAACATCTTTTCAGATTTCAAATTTAATGGTATTCAATACATAATAATCATAATAATATATAAATATTTTTTTAAACTTGACGAAAAGCAAAATTGCCCAAGTTTTTTTTTTATTTGTAGTATAGTAAATAGTATGTAGTATAGTAAATTGCCCTATTGTGGTATTTTATGGTGAACATTGGTGATTGAAAGCAAATAAATTGTTGTTCCAGTAAAAGACATCACAAATACGGAACCACTAGAAAATACAGCATTAACGTCTGTGCCTGATGAGAACATGACTGATTTGGTAGAAATTGAAAGGTAAGATTGTATTAATATCTACATTGCAAGTGTCTTGTGACATTATTACAATTGTGCCTGTGTTTATTTCGCATTGCTGTTATTAACTTAATCTTTGTTTTGTTATATACGTCTTCTATACCTAATAGAATATGTACGAACATATATGGAAGATGTATTTAATAAAACAAATATTATGATAATGAAAAAGGTTAATGAATTTCGATGTTCCATTTGTAATCATAAAAAAGATATCATCGTTAAAATTTATTGTCGCTTTGTTACCATAATATGATATTTTATTCCTAAACTATACATGAGTGGATAATTATATGAGATTTCATTACATTGTATTGTCTTTCTAGATCTTTATAATAAATATGTAAAATATATATACTGTTTTAAGGATTTATCTATATTCATGTTGCAAGTGATGCAGTAAATACGGATTATTTACATGTGAAAAGGCAGACAACGTGTCTACTCGCTTTGGTATAAACGTCTCGCGACAATACTGTTAATAGAATAGCGTAGTATAAAATAACATCGCTAAGCGTCGTGAAGTCTGCCCAGCGTCGCTCTTGGCCCGACCTTGTCGCTTCATAAATGGAACGTACCAGTGTCTAATGTCATGTTTTAGTCACAATGCCGCTGTATTATCGAGTACAATTTAGCGTACGTAAATAATAACATCAGTATAAAGAAACCAATGGGAATTTGATGGTTATTTTTCAGTACTAGCTGCGAGTGGGGTATTTGAAGTACAGTAGTTATACAATAAATTCACAAATTATCTACTCGATGGCGGTGATAACGATGAACTGAAAACTAAACGAGACATCTCAAAGTACATTGTATCAATTTCACACATGTATAAAAAAAGAAAGAAAATATTTTTAATACTGGCGCTAATATATTGTAATTTTAGATACGTTTTATGACGATATACGAATTGAAATTAAATAATTTATTCAATTAATTAATTTTAATTCGTAAATTAAAATTAATTATTCCGATTATTTTTTTTATGAATTACACGAAATAATTAATTAATTTTATTTCGTATATCTTCATTTATTACCTTAATTTTTCTAAACATTGCATTAAGTGGACCCTTAACGTGCTTTTTATATAATTGCTATTCTATTTCTACAAAGTGCTATATATCAATTTATTACACTGTGTTCTCATACCACACGAGCTACCCGTCTATTCCTAAAGTGTAATATAAAATCGTGTGCGTTACAGGCAATACCCGCCAATAACGAGCTCGGGCACGCGGCGCGCGTACAAGAACGAGTTCGCGACGCTGTACACGGAGTACCGCTCGCTGTACGCGCGCGTCGCGCAGGTGGCCGCGCTGTTCACGCAGCTCGAGCAGCAGCTGCAGCGCGCCGAGCCCATGTCGCCCCATCACCGGGTGTGTGACCGTTGATTTACTAACTATATAGACTCTTAATGTCATCGAGAATGATTTAATGCAAGGTGGTAGAGCTAAAGTTCGTCCCGGGAGGTACCGCCGCCGGCCTCATAATCCGCCGTGAGGCAATACTTGTTTCGGTTGGAGAGGTGCGGATGCCAGGTACACTTAAAGCGAGGCGATCACCTTAAGCCTCAGGAGTAGTAACGCATCTAGGTATGACAGGATTTCCGTCCTGTTTGAGATAATATGTGGGTATTCATGAGATGCAGTGAGCATTTAACATCAGGTAGCCCGTATGTTCTTTGGCTACTCTTCAAAAGTAGATCTCTTCGTGGCTCCACTTTGGAGGCAATATCCGACACATTTTGTGGATTGCATGCTAGTTGGCTATTTCTATGCTGTAAAAAATTACTGGGTCCACAAAGCTGAAGGTCGTTTAAATGAACAAATCATAAACTGAGAATTTTGCATAGCATTCTCCAGAAAAATCGTAGAATTATTGAATAGATCCTGTAGATTGTCATATTATTCATGGGGCCGAGTCCATTAATGTTTTTATATATTTTGCTTTATAATTTTCCTGATGAAGAGAATCTAAAGTAAAAAAGTCAAGGGTGTATTTTTTTGTTGATTTATTTTTGTTTAAATTGACTTAATTCAAGACACATTATGGTAATGTATCTTAATAGTTCTTGAATATGTAATTATTTCTTATAAATATAGTAAATATGTACATGAATTTATGTTAATGAAAACAGTCATTCGAAAAAATTATACGATGCTTAATTCAATTACGGTCATTTTAAGATAATTAAGTAAATTAAAAATAATTAAGTAAGTTATTTAATTTTGTCACAGTTTTCTTGGATACAACTAATTATGGTAATTAACAATTTGGCTGTATTTTGTTTGATTGTAATGAAACCGTATTAAGCAATAGGAACTACTTCAATAATTAGCCGGCGCTAATATATGTATAATACATGTAATAGAATAACAACAGAAGGTTAAGAAATAATATGATATCAATACATTTTAGAAAAACGCTTTTATATCCCGTGTGTTTTCGCTAATAAAGTTCAACTCTATGTTATCAATATATGCATATTGCCAATAAAAATAGTTACCCATATTTAGCGTGAAGTAAATACATAAAAAAACATTTACAAAACCTAATATTACCCCTAATATCTGACACTGATAATATTAGCAAAATGAAAAAAAAACTAATTAACAAAAGAAAACGGATTTGACAAAACTTATTAATAATCGAATGTACCATCTCACAGAGCATAGAACAGCGCATAGTGGAGGAGTACCAGCGCGTGCGCAACGACGCCGCGTACCAGCGCGAGAGGCGGCGCGTCAACTACCTGCACCGCAAGCTCAACCACATCAAGCGGATGGTGCACCAGTACGACCAACTGGTGAGTGCCCGCTGCTGACTTTACTCTTGCATCACTATTTTACACTTACACATTACACGTGTGCAAGATGGTAGAACCCTTTGTGATTCGACTTACAGGCACCACCGCTGCCCCTACATACACACCCCTTGTAACTGCAGTGTTAAGTGACGTATTCTTGTTTGTAGGGTGTGTTTAGGAACGACACTTACATGGAGCATTTCGACGTAGTCCACAGGAATAGCAATGTATTTGTGGCCGACCCCAGGTAGGCCTTCAACCCTATTTGGAGTCGGTTAAAGACGTCCATGGGCGGCAGTGACGATTTACTATAAGGTGGACTGCATGTACGTTTGCTATGTCTATAATATAATAAAGAACCTGCAGATTACATAATGTTCTTTCAAAAGGCTGGTCGAGTGTGTTTTGATACTCTACACACACCATTGACAGCCTTAAAAGAATTTAAGCAAGCATAGCTGGTGGTAATTAATTTCCAATACACACACTACAAATACCCGAACCAGAGATTTATGAGTTAAGAGAAGATTCTTTTTTTAATTGGTTAGTGGTCAAAATTGTTTATTACATATTTATTGAAATGATTTACTGTTCTAATTTGTTATAAATTAAGTATAAATCAAATTGTTTGAATTGTATTATAATATAGATCTTATGAACCCAGTATAGGTTTACACAATTCACAATGTGCAATCAGAGAGTAGACAAACCGCTCATAATGTGGCAACATCACCAACACAGAAATAACTTAGTCATTATGACATTTACTTTTCAAGTCTGTAACACGATTGAAGGACTACCGGGACCTACCAGTAAGTACAGAAATTTAACATTGAAATATAAACTATGAATATTTCCACCTGTAGTCACCATGCCCGTGTGCCATGTCGAGGGTCCCTATACTCAGCCGGGGGCATACATCTCAATGATGAATTTATATTTCTGTTCCGGGATCTGGACATCTGTGTACCAGTTTTTTTGTGTCCTGCCAAGCAGGGAATTCTAGTGTGAAGGCTCCAAAAACGTTATTAACAATTATGATACGAATCAAATGTTTAGAAGTTGGTACTAACTAGAGAATAGTAATAATATTACTTCTTCAAGTTCATTTGCATAAATAAATTATATAACTGAAATCATTGCCGTCAGAAGTCTTGTGTTTGGCAAATATAAATCCACTGTTTGCACAAGTGCTATGCTGTAACACAGTTGACGTCATAAGGTTACAGATGACAAATTGAATCATAAACACAAATCCCAATAGAGTGACGCATATTTTCTACGCGACATTGTTTTACATGCGAAGTGATTATTTTTTGAAATCGTCATCATCGTCAATCCATTACTGTCCCACTGCTGGGCACTGCTGGCCGCTGCTGGACCTCCTTTCAGAATGAGAAGGGTTAGGCTATAATCCACCACGCTGGATATGTATGGATTATTAGACTTTACACACCTTCAATAAGTTTAGACAAACTCGGAAACCTATCCTTACGATGTTTTCCTTCTGATTTTTAGATTAGACACAAATAAATAATCATCCACGTATTTAAGAAGAACAATTCAATGCGGTTTTGTAGTTTGTTTTTTGCGCATTTTCAATTATAATATTTATATAACATTAGTAACTTTTGGCTGTAACATTATTAACATTTTTTGTTTTAAAACATTTAAACTGTTGCAGTGAAACTCGCAACCTTGAATCATTTGTCAACTGCGCGTTAGTGAAAGTGCAATAAGTATCTTATCTTGTAGTTTTTGTGGGGATTATTATTACATAAATAGGATTACAGACAACTTTTCTCTATGCATACAAAATTTAAAAAAAATTAAGGTGGTTAAATTAATCTGGTTGCGATTATAAAATCGATTACATATTGTTTTTTAAATAGCTGTATCTAAGGGTTACAGCTTTGGTAATTCTAGTTGCACCCAACTTGTAGACGTGGGTGCCAAGGGTTTCAGCGAAACTCGTCTTGTTCCAGCGCAATCTAAAGCCGGAGCGAGTGTCGGCCGCGAGCACGACGCAGGCGTACTGACACTCGAGCAAGCCGCCGCCCGCCCGCTGCCTCTAGCGCGCCCGCCCGCCCCTCCGCCACCATCCCCCGCACTACGCCACACTGCGCCACGTTGCGCCATGTCGCGCCACAGCGCGCCACAGCGCGCCACGCCGCGCCATGTTGTGCCACGTCGCGCCACAATGCGCCATCACGTGACGACAGGCCGAACTCTCGAGTGCAAGCCAAATTGCAGTATTGTAAACGTGTACTCGTGTTCTAACGCCCCTAGCTGTAAGGTTTTCCTACGGACTTTTATTACGAGATGCTCAACGGTAGCCATACATCGAATAATACCTTTATACAAGTTTATACATGCAGTGACCGCATTTCCATTCAGTACGTGTACAAAAACGTCATTTGTTAATGACGTGTTATAAAAAAGATTAAACCTCTTAGAAATGCTATTACGGTAAAAAATGATAAAGAAGACAACAGACTGGTACATCAATTATTGAGATGATTTGGTACCATACATATTTTTTTCAATTGAATTGATAAAACTTTTTTCTGATTAGTGCAAAGCATGAAACATGCACGTTGCTTTTCTCCGTCGCGTGCAGCGGCACCGTGCGAGTGTGGACTGGATGTGTGGCCACCGTGCGGCATCGCTCGTACTCGCGTCTCGAGCGAACCCGACGGCGATGTGCGCGTTCGACGGTTGTTCTATAGAGTAAAATATTTTATGTTTCATTGTTCTTCCATTAATTTAAACTATCGAAGGAGATTTATTTAAAGATGACGATGAGACGCCGCGCGAGGAAGCGACCTCTTCGCCGATCACCGGATATGAGGGCCCACGTAAAAATTAAGAAAACGTTTTTATAAACCTAGCTAAATATTATTATGGATATCGCATATTTTCAGACTATTACGCTCGTTATCGTTACGGGCCCGCGTCGTTCGCGCTTCCGCTGACGTTTTTCTCATAGAAAGAAATATATATATTTTCTACACGGTGTGATTGCGGCGGGAGCGCGAAGCGCGGGTCGTCGCATACGCTTTCGAACACGAATATGGGACTTACCTATAATAGATTACATGTAAACGTTTGCCTTAATAGCTGATAATTAAATAATCAACAAAATTTAGTTTTTTATAGCGGTAACGTAAGGAGTTAGTTCTGTTTGTTTTAAAGTGATTTAGAGTTTTAATAGACCGATATTTTTGTTCGAAAGTTTAAAATGTTATTTGCTCTTGTTACTCGTTACTAGTGCGTGACAATTGCAGGCAACGTTTACGTCATTCTTATAGATAACTTTTATATCTCATTGGGTTTCGAAATGTAAATAATAAATACTTATATATATATATATATATATTTAATATCAAATAAGTACACGATAGTCCAATAGTAGAGTATTTGTTCGTCCACGTTTTATTCCACTCAAAAATATTGCCGTCTCGAAAAATATATAATTGTCCAATCGAACTCCGTTTCAACTGTTTGCTGCCATTTTTAATTATTTCTTTTATCCTCGACGTCTAGATGTGTACATATTAATTTCGGCGTCGTCTTACGGATGGATCTATTCTAAATTGCTGCAATTCTAAATGTCAATTTGTGAGACTTTCCCGTTGAGAGCGACTAATTTAAAACTCCTTGTTATTTATATACTCTATTTATGCGATGTCGTCCCTCTTCGCTTCTAAACAATCCATCCAACGAGTGTCGGACGGTCATTGAGTATGTCTTGCCCAGCTTGCATGTTGTATATAGTACCATTATTAAAAGGTTTATCACGTTCTTGTTAAATTTTACTATGGGTAGTGTAATATTTTCAATTATATTTTATCTTTTTTTTTTAATAATATAATAACATTTATATAAATAAATACATCATTATAATAATAATATTCGTTTCGCGCCGCGGCGCCGTCGTGTCGTTGTCGCGATCGGAACTTGTACATAATGCGAAGGCTTTAAACATCTAATATTATATAATAACAAATTAACTCATGATTGTCACAAAGAAACTCGCCACCAGAGATTGACTAAACGTTGCGTAGTGTCGGAGGCACTCGCGGGAACGACACGACGGCGCCGCCGAGTAATTGCCAAAATTATAAATACATACATTTTTTTTGTATAATTAATTAGTTTTTAATCGCTACGTGTCATGAACGTCTCGAAAGTTAGCAACAACCGGCCAGTGTCGAAACATCCACTAGAAGTAAGAGAATATTCTGGTCCTCTTCGGAATAGCCCTCCAGATCACAATAAAATCGTAGTTTAATTTAGTCTGCATTGAGGCCTCGCGACTCGACGGGAGCGGTGCGTCCCTTGACTTTTAAATGTTTACATGAGACCACTCAAAGTATTCGCTTCCTGTCCCCGGCCCAGTGCACGGAAAGCCGTCTTTGCATATTTTGTCCTGAAATTAACGTCCATATTTTGAAAATGATTTAGTGTTAAGTAACTCTGATTTCGAACTCTGAAAATTAAATGTAATTTTGTGCGAGTCCAGATGGTATCTCAGTTCTCTATCGCTTTGATGCACGGAAATTGTGACGTGCTGTACATAAACTAAATTCCGACGACGTTGACCATTCCTCCCCGCGAACACTTTGCTTGTAACGAATTAACTTAAAAATTTTGAAACGTATAACATCGAAATGGCAGCCAATTACGAGAGAATCTATAGGTTTTTATTGTAGTTTTCAAATTTGTTACTGTTTATAAATATAACGGCCAATGATAGTTGTCGCAAGATTCTTTCGTTGCATCAGAGATAACTGTTCCACTCGATGTATATATATATCCAATGGTTTGTTACGAAATGTGTATAAAATATATATGTGTATAAATAAATGAATAATATAATGGGAACATTTATTAGGTTTACGAAACCTTGTTGATGAATGAATATCTTGTTATTTCTATTAGTTTTTGTCAATTAGTGTCAAAGCGGCGTTGCTTATTTGTTTTCTCACTGAAACGGTCAATTGTTTTCACGATGTACGAAGTGGGTACGTGTGTGTCGCCACTCGTGTCACTTCTCACGGTCAATTCATGCGCAAGTGCCTATTGTTTGCTCACACATTTGTTATGGTTTTATCACTTTTACTCATTATAATGCTCAATATTACGGTCTTGATATTAGATGATTAAAATTTTTGCTTTCAAATCTAATTTATATTATTATTTATTTTTCATCATCGTAATGGTAGTCAAAATTTGATAACGCGTCGGGAGTCCGCTGAATGTTCTGGTACGCGTAGCGGCGACTCGGTTTCTTTTATAAATATCTGTCACTATCTTTATCTGTTATTTTTTAAAGTCATATTGTATATTTGTTAACGGTCTCAATATTTGTTATTCTTACACTACTACTAAGCTAATTTTGTCAATAAAATTAATCGAATTGAAATAAAAAATGTCCAAATTGAATTCTGCATATTTAGATGTCATTCCTTTTTCGATTATATAAATGGAGGATACCTAAATTGGTTGACTCAAAGTAAACCATAAAGGCAGTTTGTGTATAAGAACTTCAGAGGACTCTTAAATACTTAAGTGCTTGTATTCGGTATGCAAACCGTTCTCGTTTAGTCGTTTTGCTTGCCGCACTCTGACGCGACTGTGTGAAATGGAACGTCACATCGCAAACGTAATTTCTTTTAAAGTTAACAAATCATTATTGAATTTGATTAGGACAAACCGTTAAAATGTTATCGTTACCAGTAGTTTAAGTACTATCGATTGTTTTATTGTAATATGTAATAGCTATTGAATATTACAAATTATTATGAGTGAATTTGTTTACGTGAAGTGGTGTTAATTTCTAATGATAATATTCTCCATGGAACTTGTTAATTATTGGCACGGATGTGGTCAAGAAAGCATTCCATTCGTCAAAATCACTTTTATACCCATGTCGATGCACGCGGCGGTGGGTATTGGTTAATTTATTGGTATGTGACTATTGTACTGTTAACTGTTTTGTATACTGGCTGGTTGCTACTGGCGCGCGCCTGCCCGTGCATCGATATATCGAGGAACCAAGGTGACCTAGTAAACATTTTCCCGCAATGACGATTGCCCCTATCACTTCATAATTCAGTAATATACTGTAGCAAAGGGAGTGATATAATATATCGAACGATTCCCGTTTGTTACCGATTAAATTATTAAGAGGTTGAGCAGAAATATTTGTATTTTGTCATGTTTATACGAATGATAATATCTCAATGAAATATCATAGTCCATTGTACAGTGTAGGCGATATATAGATTCTAGTGACGTCATCTTTTTCTTAAATCCTAGTTAGTGATAAATTAGGTGTACTAATTTCACATTTGTATTGTTTTTATTTTTCTGCGCGACAAACGCGCCACACCGCGTCCCGTATTGTTATGTTTGCCAAATTATTTATCGTTATGTAGTCTTCGAGGTCGGATGGTGGATAGGTTGTGTTAACCCCGTGTATAATCGTAACAATGAATTTTGGCCTATTTCATTTGCGTACGCTCACATCGTTTACCGTTTAAAGCGCTCCGCGGTGTGGCGCCCTCATCGCGTCCAACTTAATATGTCATACTTAACATAGCTGATATTGTAGCGGCTTAAGGCGGGCGTACATGAACATCCTTACCTTACGATATGTTAGGATTAGATCTTTGAGTTTGCGTATTCTGATGGAACGTTATTGTAAATTACCTGTACAGAGTGTACGGTGCCGGAGTACCGGAGGAGCCGCGCCGCCGGCGAGCCGGCGAGACTGTCGATTTACCGAACAATTTAAATACTATGTATTACGTCAATGTAAATAGAGTACGAATTAGACATTTAGACACGTTAAGAGATGTAATCGTAGTGTTTTATTTTTTTTTAAACTGCTATTGAGATGTATAGTACGGGCACGTTACAGAGTTTATATGTGCACCCGTGGAGTGTCGGTACGGGTCGGGCGGCCGGCGGCGGCCGCGGTGGAACGATGCTGCGATATTCCTTGTGCCCCTCGAAATATCAGTGCATTAATATATGAGTCAAGATGTATAGACGATGCGGTAGTGTTATTGTGTATAGATGTGTTTATACTAGCTCGAGTCAGGCGGAAGAGACCGATACTTGCCACCGGTTCGAGCGAACGACGACAAGCTATGAATCCTGACATCGGCTCACGTTAATTAGCTTTTAAATATTTCATCAAAATATAAAATACACAAAAAAAAATGGATATAAATTTCTCGACCAAGTGCTGGTTGTTTTTAAATTATTAAAATGTAAAAAAAATTAGATTATAAACAAAGTATAGGTACAATTTATGAATTATACTTTTCTTTTCGGCATTTCATGTATATCAGTGGAAGGACTTAGCTTTTTCTACTCGGAAATCAACCTTTATTTACTCAGTTCTTTAAGTCGAGAGCATTCGCTGAGCAATCGTTGAAGCGACCTCAGAGTCGAATGTCCTTTTTATATATTTTTTGATTTCTTTCGCTCATGTCCTTTTCCATTGCTTATTTTTGTTTCGCTGTCTAAATGTATAATATGGTTTTGTTAAGGCAGGGTAATGCAGACATGAGAAGAGGTACTTTTTTATTTTTGATTAGATGATTTGTTTGAATGTTTAAATTGAGTTGATTTAATCCATTCAATGGAATTTGTATTGTTATGAAAGACGCAAGAGTTTGTTGTTTTTTTTTTAATTAAGACATTCGAATTTGGATATTTAATGAGGCAGCTTTTAGTTAATTGCAATTGTCAAGTTACCACACAAACAATAGTCAAGGGTTGGCTCTCTTTGGCGTTACCCTCCTGTGTTCAGCGGGCAACCAGAAAGCGCGAAGTCAGTATTACATCACGCAATACGCATGAGCTGAAGGGAGGTTGTGAAGAGTATTGTTATAAAAGGTACCTATTCAAAATCTGGAGAACAGACTAACTTGTCCTCTTGTCTGATAGTGTTGCTGCAATATGCATTTATGCCATTTTCATTTTAATTTGAATTATGGGATCAGTGCCAAACTTTCTCTTTCTTGTTTAGCTCAAAACGATGCAATTGTTAGCATGCTTGAAGAAAAAGCCGAGTTATTTGTTTAGTTAGTCTGCCATTTTGTGAATATTTTGTTTTGATAGTAATATGTAAATCTTTTATAATATATTTGTTTACAATAAATAAACAACAACATTATAAATAAATGAAATTGTATTTTCCATTTAAACTGATGAAAAAAAATATAAAAAGAATAATATGCAATGAAATTTGTTGTTTTTATTTCGAAGTGTTATAGGCTTTTTATAGTCGGCTATAATTTCAAAAAATGTTTTATTACAAACCTGACATCGCTTCATTTCCGGCTACAAAATAGGGTAATTGAAAGCGGGCGAGTTTTATTAACGCAACCGGTATATATAATACATTTGCATAACCAACCAGTTCCCTAATTATCCAAAAATAATCGGTTCGCGATTTGCCATGTCGAACAACTTTTTACTAATTATGTTGACAGCAGGTTGTAAAATCTTGAAAAGTAATAAAAATACATAAATAAATAATTTTGAAAACGTAATAGCAGGTATTTTAACCCCATTCCAAGCACAAGTGAGTGAAGATTGCTGTAAGCATTCGCAGAATATACTTTGCATATAGCAAATTGATTACCCTAACCTTTTTGCGAATATTCCTAAGTAGGTGCTATAGGTACTATAATTGGACCGTGAAGGTACCACCGTTGCCCTCACAGTCCGTTGTGAAACAAGGAGAGATGTGGTTGTCGGGCGATATTAGATAGTGCTTCAACCTGGTTGAGGTTGAGAGCTTCAACCTGGTTGAGGTTGGTTGTGGGTGTCCATAGGCTGCAATGACCACCATGTGGTCTACACGCTCGTTTGCTACTTTTCAAACAAAAAAAAGATTGAGAGTTCTCCATTTACTTCTCTCCCACTATTAACTTTTCTTGTGGTCTACCGTCTAACTCATTTAAGATTCTAATTTGGCCATTAGGATGTTCCCCTAAGCACAGGTCTCACGACACTAGAACATAAAAAAACTGTGCATTCTAGTAACTATACCCTCGTAATTTTCACGAAGTGTAACTTAAGAACATAAGTAAAAGTCGGGAAATTCTGTGCGTGAGAGTT
This sequence comes from Phareas burnsi, assembly GCA_018249415.1. NCBI lineage: Eukaryota > Metazoa > Arthropoda > Insecta > Lepidoptera > Hesperiidae > Phareas > Phareas burnsi. Next base: position 172 of record DWKL01000373.1, on the reverse strand, counting down.
TAATTTGTATATGTCGCACGGAGATACTTATAGGTTAATAAATCTTTTTTTTTTTAAACATTTTCTTATCTATGTCCATACTTAAAAAAAGATTTTTGTGGTTCTGAATCATCTCATTCTCATTCCACTAATAAAAATGTGAAAAAAAATTGTAAGGGTTTTTTAAATATTT
>DWKL01000372.1:0-19635 GCA_018249415.1 Phareas burnsi | reverse complement strand
TGTCCATGGGCTGTGGTGACCACTTAACATCAGGTGGCCTGCATGCTCGTTTGCTACTTTACAAACATAAAAAAAAGATCTAAGGTACAATTGATAATTTTACTTATAATTCTAATGATAAATAAAGCTTGCCAATTGTAACCTGGTGAGCGGTACAAACAATAGTTTCAACGCGATGCGTTCCTAACAATGAAACCACTCTGTCTCAGGCACCTCAAATTGAATTAAATATTAACAGGTTTGGCCACATGCAAATACATCGCCACTTCCGAGTCTAAACCTCTTATGTCCAGTACTGTAACTTAAAGGGCATTAAGAATTTACATTTACTCCAGCTCTGTCGGACCTTATGCGAATAAACGACTAGCTATAAAAGATGTCTCGTTTGCTACTCTTCTCATAAAAAAATACTCACAAGAAATCAACATTTTACAGCAATGATTTTGCATTTAGCTTGTATTGAATAAATACTGTAGTACATTAAAAACATCACATTTTGAACCGAAGGCAGCAGTGTGATAAGTATTTGGGAAGTAAATAAATGGTTTACGATTTCATCATCATCTACCCATTCACACCCCCACTGCTGGGCACGAGTCTCCTCTCAGAATGAAGAGGGTTTTTACTATCGTCCACAACGCTGGCCAGGTGCGCATTGATAGACTTTACATACCTTTGAGAACTTTTACGAAGAACTCTCAGACGTGTAGGTTTCCTCACCATGTTTTTCGTCACTATTAAAGCGAGTGATCATTAATTTCTAATAGGCACATTCGAACACTGGACACTCAGCGTGAGAGACCGGGGAATCTTAACCACTAGGCTATCACTGCTTACGATTTATATGACTTATTAATAATGGGATCAAAACTTTGCCACAGGCTTTAATGTATTATCATGTCAGTTTATTTGGTCTTATCGTAGCGCGGAGTCACATAAACAAGTCCTTTAGATTCCCTCCACATAGGTATAAGTGTATTTGCTGGAGAATCCGTTACTGTTCCTTGTTTATCTTCTGGATTAGTTCCAAGAAGCTACAAATTCGATTCTTGCTCTAACTAACCATTTGAAAAAGTATTTGTGAAACATACTACCTGCAAAAAGCTTTATAGCTTTTGTACTCTACATTTGTTAACCTAAAATCTTAAGATTACGAAGACGCGTCCTATTGACGATCAGCGTGGCGCAGCGGTCACCTTACCGGCCTTACGCACAGAGGGTTCCGGGTACAATTTCCGACCAGGCAGACATGTAGTGATACATCTAGATTTAGATTTCTGTTGTGGATCTGGGTGTCTCAGTACTCGTCTTGTATGTGTCCATGGCATCCATGACAGGGAATCCTAGTGTAGGTTTTTCAGCATGGAAAGTGTTTGTTTAAAATGTGGTAAAAATGTGGTCACTGCAGCCCATGGACACCCACATGTAACCTCAAATAGGATTGTAATCCTATCTGAGGCCGTTATTTAGATGTGTTACTATTCCTGAGCACTAAGACGGTCGTCCTATAAATGTGTCCGGCAACCGCATCTCTTTAACCGCAATACAAGAATTGCTTTATGGCGGAGTGCGGTGGTACATCCTCGGTCTAATAGACTATAGTTCTACTACTTTCTAAATTTGTATATTTTTTTTTATATTTTTAAAAAAAAAGTCAGTACTACCTTTATTAAAATGATGATAGTTGATTCGTCCATTAATACTCCTGCAAACAAAAATGGTCGCCGCTGTAAATGTACCCGATAACCACTTATCTCCACTCAAAACCATGGATTGTTTTTGGCGGATAATGAAAATGGCAGTTGTACCTTTTCGATCAAACTATAGTTCTATTACCTTATATATATGCAGATGTACCACCTACCTACATATCAATAATAATCAACTGGATGTTTTTTCCTTGATCATAATATATTGACACGAAACAAATAATACAGCATAGTTGTTTTGACCGACATTATGATATACTTATAAAAAATATGAATAAATATAGAACATCGACAAAAAACTGGATCGACTCGGGTCCTTCATTTCACCTTCCACGACCAGCATTTGACCATTATTTGTGAGTTGACGTAAAGCAAAAAATGTATAAGAGTGATTACCTCTCGCGGACGTGATTGGATTGAGGGTACCGTTAGCAAAAAAGAGAATTAAAAGTGAGAAACGTATATATTTGACTGCTAATATTTATTTAAAATAAAATCGTTAGCAATTTTAACTTATAGTAGTATATTTAAAAATGTATGTAAAAGTCCATAACATACGCCATGTCACGTGATAAATCATGACTAATAATGTTTATTAATATGTTGATACGAAATTATAGTGACTAGTGTTCCGTATTGACTTATTGTTTCCCGAAGTTATAGAACTCTATTCATTCTGCAAAATAAAATTGTGACCCCCGCTGGGAATAAAATTTTGGACCCTCGGAAATACGAATCTGTAGTAATAATACCATTACGTTGACAACCGGCCTGTCTACACCCAACTACGAATAATATTACGAGCCATGAATTTTATTTTGAGCGCTCAGTTCTACAAAAACACTCTTACGTTTCCAATTACATTTGTCAGTGAAAATTTTTATGTCAATAAAAACTAATAGCATCAAACAGTGACCGGACAAACAAATCCATTTCGTAATCAAACAATTTGTTTTTATAGTTTAATTGTTTTCTATCGATTTTGCCGACCTTACTCACGAAACGTGCATATTAAGAACGGACCGGTTAAAATTATAAGTATGATAGTTATAAATTTCATGCCACTATTAAATGTAGCCTGGAGCGTACACTTGACCTTGTCTGTTTATCGTGGCGATCGTAGCTATGGAACTGGCCTATGAGATCTATTATAAAGGTTGTTACTTGTAATATACATAATATAGCTTAGATAATCATTGTACATGGCCCACTAACTGAAATCTTTGTAACAATGCTTCCGTTTAAACAACATACAGTCGGGGATATCGTGACTGTCTTTAATCTTACTACGTACAGTTGTTTTTATATTAGTTAACTTTGCTCTTCTTGAGTTATCAAATTAATTAACCGTTTACTTGTTTATGTTGAAGAAGTTGAATATGTTTTCTAAATTCATCGTGGATGTTAATTATTAATTGCACATTCACTCACTTCAGTGTTTATGTATGTATAAGTTCTTTTTCAACAATGAAATAGATTAACATAATGTTATTATCAAAATATTTACCAAATCTCTTTGCCTCTAAATATATTACGATTCGAATATGAAAAGTTGCTTCACGAGCGCTGTTTTTATGCTTAACTAAGTTACTTGATACTAAAACTATATCTTGATATTTCATTATCAACCTTCAAGTATTCTGAAATATATATGTTCCTTGGTTAAATTTTCCTCTATTGAATTGATGCTTTAATGAACTTACCATTAACAACATTATTACTTAATTAAATCGATCCCTACTAACTTTGAAATCATATTATATCCTGGGGCGTTACATCCTGAGACGCCAATCGGTTATCGAGTTAATCGAAACCATCACGTTGGCAACAGCCTCTAGGCTTAAGCGACCCGACGAGCTCATTATGTATATATGATCGTATGACGTCATTACGGTTTGTATCTGCGTGTGACTTAAGTGCATTTGGCTGTGGCATGAACCGCAGATTCGAAAACCAATTTATAAATCCTTTTACGTCATTGAAATATGGTAGTAGATCGTTGCAGTTTTGACAATTACGTCTGAACATGCTTAGAAACAGCGATAGTCTAGTGGTTAAGATTCCGGTCTCTTACTCTGGTGGTCCAGGGTTGTAATCCTGAAAACATTTTTGATTTTTCGATCTGCATGTTAGAAATTAATGATCACTTGCTTTAACGGTGAAGGAACACATCGTGAGGAAACCTGCATGCCTAAGTATTTTCTGTAAAGTTCTAGAAGGTGTGTGAAGTCTACCAATCCGCCCTTGACCAGCGTGGTGGACTGTGGCCTAATCTTGCTCATTCTGTGAATGAGACCAGTATTCAGCAATGGGACATTAATAGGTTGTTGACGATGCTTAAAAAGAAGCAACGATTTGATAATATTAAAAAAAGTTTCACTTAGTTAATCACGACAAAGTAAAACTAGAAAACACAAGAAATAGTTTCCTGTCAGAAAAAACATCACACAGTAAATGAAAGATAGCCGATCAAATGAACGATAAACACAAAATTTACTTAAGTACTAAGACGATTGTTCGAGACTTTACGCCTTTGAAATCCCACGTAGATCTTCGTCGCCGATAAGAAAGTAGTACAACAACGGAGTGCCTCGCAAAATTACCATCGACAGAAAGAAATTAACATGATACCAATCTGCTGCCAATAACGAAAACGGTTCAAGGGTGTCAAAGTTCGAGAGAAATTCGAGTTTCAAGATGAATAGGCCCAACTGACCCCGAATTCAAATCGACAGTGTAACAACACTATCGGCAGAATTTATCGCCCGTACACGTTTATAGAACCAATGCGTGTAATACCGACTTGTGCCAGCGAAACGGTAAATGACAGACGAATAAATATTTTCTCGCGGAAAGACTATCGTTAAAGCCGATTTTAGTAATTGGGATGTAAATAGAAGTTATTTTATTGACTGTCCTTTCATACAGACTAGTAAAGACTGTTTTTGATTTTCTCTGGATTATTCTGCAAAAGTTGCTACTACTTTGAAGTTGCTTGTGACTCTAATTCCTCGTCCGTTAAAGACGCGATATGTACCTTGGATCGCAATTCTCGCTTGGATCGCGACTCGTTATTAGTTCCCGGTGGGTCCGGTCCTTTAAACAGTCACGAATCAGGAGGCCTTTTCTAAAGATATGTCAATTTGACCCCTTTTCGCCATAATCGTCTATTCATGTGAGCACATGACGTGCATGCCAACTAGCCCTACATCATGGATGCAGATTATCTATGCACGTTCATAACACGATAGGAATATGTATTGGTGGTTTGGCTGTTTCTCTCGATGTTGGAGTACAGAAAAGGGAATCTGAGGTTAGAAGGTATGTGACGGTTTTCTCAATGCGAAGAGAAAGGTGAAAGGTTTGAAATATGGTACATTTCTGATCTCACCTGAGTATGTACATTTAATTGAGTATCATAATTGCCGTATTGATCTGTCAAGAAAATATCAATATCTTTAGAAATATTAATTGCTTATTTTCTTTTATCACAAATACGCTTTTCCTGTTCGCTTTCGATGGTTTAATTTATGATAGTTCAGTCGAAAACCTTAAAGGTATTATTTAATTTCTCACATGTTATAGCATTATGTAGCTTGTGTTTAATATTTAAGTTTCATCAATTGTTTTTACAATTACAATTACTTAAAATTTTATACATAATTTTTAATTAGAACCAAGTTAAAATTGTAAATTATAAGTAGAAGTATACACGTTAATTTGGTACATCACCTTATGATCGTATTCGGAAGACGACGGCCGTTACAAAAATTATGAAGTTACTGATAACAAAACCGTTTTCAAATTTCCTTTAAATTGCATCAAATTGACGGGCATTACAGAATTAAACGAACGGACACTATAGTATGAAGTTATTGAATATAAAACTGTTTTAAGATTTTCTTTATATTCATTCAAATCGACGGACATCATTCAAATCACGGTATTAAACGGTGAACAAATCGAATAAACAAAGCAAACCGGAGCCAAACACTAGTCTCTTTTAAATGTATGTCGGTCCCCATTTATGTGTTTACCAATTTGGCGCTGCCATATATAGCTGCGGATTATTATTGTTTCATTGTACGAACGGCAACAAATTTGAGGCATCCATCAATTTTATGTATGCCATTTTACGTTTCATTACGCTGATATAAAATCCAGAATGGCGTGTACATTTTTTACGCCGCAAACGGCGCGGCGAACTGCGTACGTTTGTGTTACTAACGCGGTAATGTATGAGCGATAATTTATTACAAGTAACGCCGTCTGTGGTTGAAGTTTTTTATGGGTATGAAGAAGCGAACGAGCGCTCAGACTACCTGGTAATAGTGGTCACTGTAGCCCATTTATGTATAACCATTTCCAGATTAAACAGACTCTCCGTTACAGCTTCACAATTAAAAATTTAAAGTTAGATTGTAAATAGTATGCTTAGGATAGGATATGTATTCTGAAAATGTATTAACCTAGTTTACTCGCTTTTGCCAGGTGGTGGAGGACGGTTAGCTTTTTAATTTTGAGAGGAAAGCCAGGTCTAGCTGTGGTACAGTAATGGGTCAGAATTAAATTGGCTAAATTTCATGCGCGCTTCCGTGCTTCTGAGGGCACGTTAAGTATATATTGTATATCAGTAATAAGGACCTTGTCGGAGGCCTTATGGGCGGTTTGTAAACATTCGACACGGGTTGGACACTAAGCCGTATCTCCAGCAGTCCGCATTGGAGTAAAATGATGAAGTATGTGCTAAGCTTGTCATTGTTGTAAGGAGAGATCCGGGTCCAGCACAGAGACATAAAAAAGATTGTATATTCGACAACCACATCTCTCTAACCGAAACACAAGAATCGCTTTATGGCGAATTATGAAGGCGGCGGTGGTCCCTTGCTCAACGAGCTATAGTTCTACCACTTATCAAAACACAGCATATATCAGCAAGGTTCTAATTGGTTACCTTGAACCCTCAGAAACCTTGGCGTACTACTATATTTCGAAAACGTTGAACCCCAAAAGTTGAATAAAAAACTTGGCTATGAAATTGTTGAATGCTTAAACCAAATTTGGAACCGACGTGTTTGAAAATAAATTATTTATTACCCATTTGCATTACACGTCCACTTCTACAACTGGTAGTCAAGTGAAAAAATTAATAGCTCCCATTATATATTCATTGCGTGCGCCTACTTTGATTTTACTAATGTGCTCGCAAACATCAGGAAGGTAAACAAGATTTGCATATGGTCTAGATTATGTTAAATATGCTAATCCCATATCAATATACTGTAACGATCATACCGAGAGATAATTATTATGTCTCAGTTGTTTAAAGACTTCGTGAAGGCATGTGGGGTATGATTTATCGAAAAGGTCTGTACGGCTGACATAGGTAGAACAATTGAATTCTGTGCGGGGACATACCACCTTCTCAATCCGCTGCGATGCAATTCTTGTGTTTATTTTGGAGAGATATGGTTGCCGGGTACACTTACAGCGAGGCGACCATGTAGTCCTCAGGAGTAGTAACGCATCTACATACGCCCTCAGATAAGACTTCAGTCTTTTTGAGGTTAGGTTAGGTTAGGTTAGGACACCCACATGCCCACTGCAGTAACCACAACAGGTTAACAACAGGTGCACGCTCATTTGCGTCTGTCATAAAAAAAAACTGTAATCGTCTGACATAAAAAAACGAGCGATGATGGAAATCATACTGAAATTTTAACAATTGTCTAGTGTTTCAACATTCGAAGCAAGATCTCAATTTGACGTACCTGATTTCATCTATCTAACCACCGAACTACAGCGAGTAAATGAATAGATATGATAGGAGCGAATAATCACAAACAAGGGGAAGAGTCTCGATAGGAATGGTCTCTGTTTTTCAATTCCAAATTGTGCGTGTATAACCTTGGTTTGATCGTTGCTACTGTTCTTGCTATTAGATAGCTCATGATCGTCGCTCGATCGCAGTTAAACGAGGCCTTTACTCGTTCGGATAAAAACTAGGAATTCAATCAGCATCCGTTATTGAAAATGAACCTCTCTAGAATTTCAATGTACGCCGAACCGTCCAAAGATTTATTGCTAAAACCGAATAAAAACCTTTGAACAGGAGAGCGTACGTGATGTTACATATAGCAGTGTTAAAAGCCTTGGCCTATATGTTTCGCTTTGTGATTTCAAAGGTGAACTCTTAAATTTAGATTATACGGCTAAATTTGGTATTTCTTTTATAGTTATCTACTTATGCTGGTGGCTTTAGAGCGTTTTCTAAAGGCTTGTTTGTTATTTCTTGCTAACTTTCTGTCATATCCTATTCTATTGATGACCCTCGTGGCACAGCAGTTACTATACCGGTGTAACACGGAGACGGTTCCGGGTTCGGCTCCTAGCCAGGCAGACATTTAATCGATAAATTTATATTTCTGTTCAGGGTCCGAGTGCTTATAAATTCATCTCATATGTGTCTATGACATCCACGACACAGGGAATCCTAATGTGGGGATATGAGTGTAGGAAATGTTTGTGTTTAGCTTAGGTGGTAGAACTATAGTCCGTTCGGGGAAGTACCGCCGCCGCCCTCCTAATTCGCGTTAAAGCAGTTTTTGTGTTTCGGTTGGAGAGGTGCGTTTGCTGCGCACACTTACAGCGAGACGACCATCTTATTCCTCATAAGTAGTGCCGCTTCTACGTACTACCTCAGATAGAACTTTAGTTTTGTTTGAGATTACATATGGTCCATAAACTGCATTGACTCAATTAATTATTACTTTTTTACTAAAAAAATAAAAATCTTCCTTACTATTTTAGTAGTCTTAAAATCTGGTATTGTTGATTTTAAATCAATATGAAACGTATGGATCAATTTGCATACAGTAATTAAGATGAGCAGGAAACATTTCGCAACAAGGGAAATTGTACTTCCTGCCAATTAGTATGAAAGCTTGCTTATTTATTTGAGAAACTCTTTAGCTACTTGTAAAGTGTTTTTGTTGTATATGTTTAACCTAAATTAAAAATTAACGCGTCATTAATATATGTGAGAATAATACATAATGGAAAATGATCATCATCAGCCCATTAATGTCCCACTGTTGGGCATGGTTGTCCTCCCAGAATGAGAAAGGTTAGGCCATAGTCCACCATGCTGACCAAGTGTGGATTGATAGAGTTTATAAACCTTCAAAAATTTTACAACGAACTTTCAGGTATGCAGGTTCCTCACGATGTTCTCCTTCACCGTTTAAGCAAGCGATAATTAATTTCTAATAGATTCTAGAAAATGATCATCGTTATGTTATTTAGCATTTAGTATTAGTTCTTAAATACAAGTTCAAGATAAGACAAGTTCTCTTCCTTTAGACAAATCTTAGAAACCCTAAGTTTATATTCATTAAAATATACTATTAATTCAAATGTAATAATAAGACTTAAGTATCGCTTTTGATCTTTGACATTCAATATCAAAGAGACAATTTGCGAGAAGATATTTTCAATGAATAGAATATGGAATTTTCTAACAATACCCAGCGATGATTAGAAGTATTGAATATTTGATTTAGTAACCCTGTCTTTCGAAATGATGGATAGACGTCACGCCTACAGCGGCTCGAGCTAAGGCACTTGCTTAAGTGCAGTCGAGCAACGATTTGTAATGAGCGAAGAAATATTCACTTCGAGCTGAAGTACCACGAAGCCTCGAAACACTGAAGAAAATTTCGGTGATATTATGAATAGCAAATTAATAACTTTTCCTACATGTTTCTTGTTTACATTGAATTCAATGTTAGGTTTCCGTGGACGATATATTTTTCGTTAATCTTTTTCTCATTTATGATGAGACATTTTGGTAACTAAATCATAATTGCGTCATCTCGTATTCAGATCATTTCAGATGTCACTATTGACAATACTAATATTTTGTTAGGTATTTCACAAGTTGGTATTTTGAGTAAGGAATACTTGCTTATCATATCTTATACTGAATATTAAATTCTGGCCTATTGATACGCTGTGATCACATCATATTTCATCATCAGCCCATGCCTCATTGGGCACGGGTCTCCTCTCAGAATGAGAAGGATTAGGCCATGGTCAACTACGCTGGCCAAGTGCGAATCGGCAGACTTCACATATCTTCAAAAACAGAAATCTCTCAGTTGTCTAGGTTTCTTCACGATGTTTTACGTCACCGTTAAAGCAAGCGATAATTAATCTCCCACACGGACATAATTTCGAATAATCAGAGATGTGTGCGGGATTCGAGCCCTGGATACTCAGCGTGAAAGACCGGAATTTAACTACTGGGATATCTGCATCATATTTAACAGCGAAAAAAACATAAAAGATATTATAAGACTAAAATTTTAAACTTAAATGTCGTATGCTTAGTTAGTTATCATAATGGTAATAAAAAATAAAAGGAAAAAACATTTGTCGCAAAAATAAACTGTTAAAACTAGCCTTCGAAATACGGTGAAACTTTTAACATTGACAAGTTCAATCTCAAGTACATGCAGTATCGTGCAAACCATAAAACTGCGTCAATGTACTGCGCACTTTACAATCCTTGACTTATAAGTAATTTATATTCGCTTCCTAGTGTACCGATATCCCAGTGTTATCTGTGTTCCTATATGAGTACCAATGTTTACCGCTGCGATGACCTGCGTAGCGTAGCGGTGACCATACCACACGGGTGGTCTAACACGCAGTTCGGGTCCGATTCCCGGCCAAGCAAACATCTAAATGATGAATTAAGATTTCTGTTCTGGTTCTGAGTGTTTGTTTCGTCTTGTATGTGACCATGGTACCCACGACACAGGGTATACTAGTGTGAGGCTATGAATTTAGAAAACTATTGATCTACCTATCAAAAAACCCTTATTATGTATTAAACTTTAACATCAACCCTTTCTTTATAGACATTATTGTCTGTTTATCTATTTTAATACGTCATTATATTCCATTTCTTATTTTATATATTGCGGCTACATTTTCTTATATTAAATTATTGTGATTCTAACATTTTAATATCATTGCGTTGTCTTCGTTTCTATTTAGAGCTACTCCATCGTATTACATTATATTATAGCTCGCAGTGAGCTTGTGTAATGGAAGATGGTTCTTGTCGAAGAGCTTTATTGCCTTCTATTCGATTCGGTGTAAAATGTATGGTCTGCTTGGTTCGAGATTGGTTTCAAAACTTATGGAATATTCGATTTCGTTATGTGTATTTCTTAGATCATATGAAAGTATTATTGTAACTTGGACCCCTCTAGAACAATTAACACTACTATCAATATATGATGTAATCCCATATTAGCTGGAAATATTCTTGCAATTCTTTTTAAGATATCTTTTCATACGTCGCAGCGCTCTTAATATAACCAGTTATTAATAAAATAGACATTTAAAACATATATAACGGTGGTACCTATATCTCTTTGACATTCACCTGTCATGACACAACTGCTACATCTATTTATGCATTATAGTTGTCTTCGTTCAAAGGGTGTGATAGGTAAAGTTCATTTAGTAACTCAGTTCTCAGTGACGTCAACTTCAGCTAGGATTTATATTCTATATAGTTAATTTTATGTCTACGGCCAGTAGTTATTAATTAACATCAAATTGATTGCATGCCCGATTGCTATTTCATTTAGATAAAATATACCTGTAATCCTAAAAGAAAGGAAATATTCGAAATCCAACTCAATAAAGCGCAAGATGTCGTCTGAAAAATTTCATTCTTTATTCTCAAACGGATCCGATCAAATTGCTTCAGTAATAAGGGGTCTCGCTTAATAAAAAGAACGGTCAAGCGCAAGTCCAATGTCCTGGGTTTCAATAGTTGAAACTTTTCAATTTGCAATCATACGTACGTCACTCGTATTTACTTTACGAGTAATCAATTTATTATTTTGTTTGAATTACTATTATTGTTTGTATATTTTAGTTACTCAATCAGGAAAGGGATATGATTTATTGATCTTGATAAAACAACCTTCAAATTTTGAATAATAGGAATTTATAAATGAAGAGTTTCGGTTGAATAAATTACATTCCCGGTTTATTCAAGGGCGGAACCCTGAAAAGTTTCATTTTGACTATTGTAACTCATTATCAGCAAACACAAAAGGCCTCATCTGGTGAAGCCCCGTTACAATGAGCCTCGGCCTAATCGCCATTGCCTTTGTTCGGCTCAAAAGGACTTGGATTGTCAACATCTTCAATAGTATTTTCGCCAAGATCACTTAATATGCTAACACATTTGCCTTCAACGCACAATCAATTATATTAACCGTACGTACTCCACGTATGACATAAACGATCAAACATGCTATATTTGTAACATTATTTTAAATTATCAAGAACCCTTGTTTTATTCCTATTTATTTATTTATTAATTTTCGACTGGTGTTAAAGTATCTAAGAAGTATAAAATTCAGCAAAACAGTTATTTTCTTCTCAGTTTGTTTTAAGGCGCTCGTCTCTCTTTGCTATAGTTTTTCAGAGCGTCAAAGGCTCTTAATTCAAAGGACAATGCAAATGCGATACGCAAAAAGCATAACTTTTTATTGACACTGCTCCGTCTAGACAATGCAGTATCTACTTAAATAAAAATAATTTTAAAGGACTATTTCTTTTAGTATTTTAACTGACCTTACTTGTTATGTATGTTAGACCATTTATATTCTAAATTGCAACTGTTAAGATCTTACATGATTAATGTTAATAAATTGAATGTAGAATGAAATAAAATTAAGTTGCTTGACAAGTAATTGAAGTCTTTGTTTTGTAGTCAAATGGAGTTATTACATTTTTTCCAAATTGGGAGAATATAAATAACAGTGTTTACACCGATAGCTGTTACAACATGTTTAAATATAGATGGCGTCATTATTTATGACTTCAACAAAACAGGTCTTGGCGTTTAATTCGATAGGTTAGCAGAGAAAAATGTAATATCGTACTCATGCAAAATTGATGACAAGTTATTAATAAACTCAAATGTAGGCCTCGGTAACACGGCAAAATTATGTTTGTCTAAATCGGTTATAGAACCAGTTCCCATATAGGTTAGCATAACTTCCTCGAAGGAAGTGGCAGTAACTCATCTTTGCGAAACCGGTTATATATGTTGGTTTCGCGTTCGAGGCTCTGTACCATTGGTGATAACTACATTTATTTTCATTTGAGCGGAATATTAATGTTGTTCGTTAAACATTTTAATACCAACGGTTTAAATGGTCAAAATTATATCATCATTATCATTATCATCAACCTAATCCTATCCCACTGCTGAAAATTGGTTTTCACTTAGAATTAGAAGGATCAGGCCAAAGGCCATCACATCACAAGTGTGAAATGGTAGATAGTGGTAGGGGTAGAAGATATGTTAATTATTGCAAAAAAAAAAAATATTATAAAAAAATATTAATGTCATGTAAGATGAGACGAAAGAAGCGCCAGAACATAAATTTCCGTATTCGACTTTTGAGATACAACCCAACCTTAACAGTGGCCTTACTAGCGAAAACTCCGGAATTGAACAGAGTTTTATGAACACGGAAACTCAATGCTGTATACGATACAGCCAATTATTTACCAACTTATTGTATAGGGAACGGTCAAACATCATGCGATGGACGATTTTTATTCCAGGTTTTTTGTAACAAAACGTGTGTAATTTCTTATATTATCTTTTGCTGATACTACCAATACTATGTTCCATGACTAAATTTCATATTTTTAAAGCATAGGAATAGCAAACTAGCATGCAATCAGGTGAACTGTATGCTAATATGGTGCCCATAAATTCACGGACACATAATGGGCACTGCTGCCCATACATAGACATACACAACCGAACTTTTGATCAACACCAAATAAAATTGAAGTCTTACATCTGCGTCGCTACCCCTGAGGATACAGTTGGAACGCCTCAACGAAATGCCCTTACCACACCCTTAAAGCCAAAACGCAGCAGCATTCAATACAGCAGCAAAAACTGTTCCTCCGTGGTCGAACTACGAAGGATTCACCATCCTCGTAAGTCCATAGACTGTCCCAATCGAGTTACTTTAAACATTTTAATATTAAAAGTTTCGTAATATGAATTTATCCAGCTGGGTTCCTTACGCGTATGTGGTAAGACATCGTTATTACTGCCGACTGTCATTTCGATTCGTAAACAAATAATTAGCGTTGCAAAGGTTGGAACGTGATCGTAATTTAACTCACTTTATGGGCTGAAGAAAGAAAATGGCGGTTGCGATTGAATTATGGAATATTGAAATCGACAGAGCAGCATGTTTCCGTGAATTTAAATTGTGTGTGAAATATGCTTTATCTCATCTCATATGTGAACGATAATTTTCATTAGGATGTTTATTTATAGCGTTGTATTAATGTACATCTTATAACTAATGTAAAGCAAGCGGATTTCTATTACCTAAATCGACACCTTAGATAAAAACTTTAAAAACCGCAGACAATTCGTTGAAATCGACATATTTCCCAAAAAAATACAAAAATAAAAACATCTTGGTTGGATGCGGTTTAATTTATAGCTCATTAATAAATTAATCTGCTTCCCCCGGACACGTACTCTTCGTATTTTTACACGGATACTTTTTATAACTTTCTGGACGCTCCTCGGACGCCCTTGAAATTAGGATGATTCCGGGGAAACTCAAACGGTAGCCATAACCCAAGTTCGAAATGAAGAAAAAAATGGTGAGCCAACTTACAATTCTGAGAATCATTCTTAATGTTCTCAAAGGTGTACAATCCAATAACCCGCAGTATACTACATTAGTAGGGCCTTAACTGATTCTAGAAAAGGATATCTAGCAACTGAACTCGTAACAAGTCGAAAATTCTTGACCGCGTCAATGTTAGCCAAGATCCATTGGACAGATTCATGTCGTTCAGGAAATGAACTAGACGCCCTTGCGCCGTGGCATAGACAAACGCGTGTCACATGTGGACGATCCAAATAGAAGGTTGTACTGCCTTATACGGCTCTGACGTCACGCGCATGTGTTCCTTGTTGGGGCGTTTGAACTATGAACCGGCTTAAATATCCTAGTTTGTTTTTTATTACACTTTACGATTTGTTTTTGTTTTAACATTCACTTTGGTTGTACGCGTAGAATATTGTTTGGAGTTCCACAAGGCAGTATTCTTGATGTTTGACTATTTAAACTATTTGATTGTTTTAAGTAACTATTGCATTATATTACACAAAAATTTCAACATGCAACCGATAAATGTACTACTTTCATATTCATTTCGTTAAAACGTGATATTCCTTTTATTATCTCTGCAACAGTTTAAAGTTTATATAAGTATTTCGCGTTAACATGAACGAGGTAAAATAAAAATCGCCTTATAAACTCAACACAGCATTAAACGATGTAACATTAAGGACGCTTAGCAAAAATAAATGGCTGCTCTTACTCGATCTTGCTTAGATTACAGGAACGCTCGATTAAGCAATTCCTCGCCGAGACATAGGATGATTATCGTTTTACCTGCAATTTCTTTTCAGAACCAGTCTAGCGTATCTTGGCAGAAAGCCTTTCTCAAATTCTTAATCACGTTTCTCATATCACCTTTAAGATTTTAGTAATATGACGACACTTTTAGTTATTGATTTTGATTGAAAAAAATCTTTGCTATCTTCATATTTCCTTTATGTGACTACCCTTTATATCTTATTGTAATATTACAGAATATATTTTTATAAATAAAATTGTAAAGTTGAGAGATGTTTTTGAAACTTGCAGTATTTTTATAATATCTTATTTCAAGTTCGATTAAATTAACTACCTTAGGTCGTTTTAAAGGTGATTGCCTTACGGGTTCGATTACAGTAACACCACGGTGACACTTATGTGTTTTATAATAGCCAGTATAAAGCCTCTGGATCTTGAAGGGTGTAGTAAATCAGTAATGAGATGAGATATTCCAACATAATCTTCGGGAGCAGCAGCGTGACTTATTTAGTGTTTTATTTGGGATCGCGTACATATGAGAATGCAGCAGTCCCATTTGACAGCAGATGGGCTGCTAGTCTGTTGTATCATTTACATAAAAAAACGTATATATAAATATAAGTATCATAAGATCTTTAAATATCCATTGTTCTGAGTCCGTATGTTATAAAGAACTCCTCGTACGTACTCTCTAATCAATTACACATCCGCTCATGTAGGTGTATTAATTTGAGTTGATACCTTGTTCGATGCTTAACGTTATTCTCTCCGAGGGTATGTCATTGAAATGTAGCAATTAACCTTTTGGGCGGTTTACAAAGATAGATGCAAAATCCGCTAAAGAAACTGGTGTAAAAAAATTGCATCCGAGTTCGTAGGTAATTATAATCTAACGTATATTTACTTCTGAAACAGATTGAGATAATAAGCACTAAAGATTAAACAGTGTGTAGTTCCGTATATTTATTTAAACCTTCGTAAAAACCAACTTATATTATTTTTAGTGCTTCTGTAATCAGAAGCACTAAAATAATATAAGTCCTTATATATTTATAGACGCGAGTCCTTAAGGACTCGCGTCTAAACGAGTAAACCTATAGTTAAGATTATTATTGAGAATTTAATGTGATTCTTCAGAAACATTTCCTTTTAGATAACTGTAGGTAAAATACTATCAGGCATTATTATGAAGCGAAATACAAATGTATATGAGTATATTTATGTGATTTTTGATGGTTACAGATCGCTTAAATATATATATCAATAATATTAATAACTTCGGTAACCTGAATAAGTTAGCGGTGGTACAAAAAACCGCCTACCTACGTTCACCTTGGAGCCGAGTGGGCGTACCGAACTTGATTTAGTTGCCATCTGACAAACCCTTTTTTTGTCCTGAATATAAATAAGACGAGCAAAAAATATAAAGTCGAGATTTTTTCCCCTCGCCGTTACCAGCGAGACCGGAGTTTAGCGAAAGTAACATTTAAATAATAAAGGAGATATTCGCTTATGTTCCCTATAGTGGGATCTTGTTTTTACGTCTCCACCGAATTCGGGAGTAAAGTTTTCTTTAACCCATATATGTATATTTATTCATCCCGAACGTAGAAGCAGGTTATCTTCCTCCCTTTGATGTAAGGAAAATAGACCCAACCCGTGCCCTTGGATCGGAACGTCCTCAATGCTTCCTACATGATTTGATAATGACTTCCTGCGTCCTTAAACATCCTCGTTAGTAAATGTTTTATAACATTCAGTCGAGATGCGGAAGCATTTACTGCATTTGGTAAGAGTACTCGAACTCTGGCTACTATCGAAACGATCGAAATAGAATTAAAATTGGGTCACGCATAACACGAACCAAACGCGCAGGAATCGAATTATCAGCTCCATTACATATTCGAATTGCGTCCGTGTTATAAAATTTTCCTGAATCGAACTATTAGAATAGATTACAATTTGACTTGTTTGTTATAATAATAATTCCTATGATAACAATATCATTAATAGTAAGGACGCAAACTTAATGGTGCAACGTCATGCATACTAATACACTGTAGTCAGCTATTTGCTTGAGCTCCGCAAATCGGACATGCCTGAAATAATAATCGCGCTCTCCACAATTAAACTGATAACACTGATTTTTTTGGTTCTGTTCCAAATCTGTTGATTGACTCAAATTATCTTGTCAATAATTTAACGTTGATTACATAAATATTTTTCTTTGTTCACAGACAAAGAAGAACAACCCAAACCACATCAAGCGGCCCATGAACGCGTTCATGGTGTGGTCACAGATCGAGCGCAGAAAAATCTGCGAGCAAACCCCAGACATGCATAATGCGGAAATATCGAAGAATCTGGGACGCGTCTGGAAAACTTTGAATGACGAGGAGAGGCAGCCCTTCATCGACGAAGCGGAAAGGCTCAGGCAGCTACATATGCGCGAGTACCCTGACTACAAGTACAGGCCGCGCAAAAAGACAGCCAAGCCGGCGCAACGAACCGGCGCCGTGACGAAGCAAAAGCGTAAGCAGCGGGCCGACTCCAACAACAACAGGGGAATGTCTAGACGGCGATCGCGACCGGCAACTAACGTCCGGAGCGTGCCGATCGAAACGCCTGCCCCGCCGCCTCTCCCTGCGTCGCCAGCCGGATCTCCGGACTCCCCCGAATCCGCTTGCTTCTATGACGACAACACACGTCGCGAACAGGCCGACCTAAGCGAGTTATACTCCATCACGGACCTCCTGCCGCTGCCGGCGGACTGCGAAGTCGACCTCGAGGCGCTCACGACGGATATGGAGTCGTTCGAGACGGCGTCTTCCTCGTCCGGATCGCATTTTGAATTCTCGTGCACGCCCGACGTGTCGGACATGTTGAGCGAGATCGGCGTGGCGGGAGATTGGGTCGACCACACGTTTTCGTCGTACCTCACGTCGTCTTAGAGCGGTGCTCATGTCGCCACGGCCCCTGGCCGGTACCACTGATCTCATTTTCGAGCCGCCACACGGGGGCTGACGACGCGGCGACCGCTCGCCGCCCCGCCTAGAGAGTGCCTACATCCAAAATGACGTGTCGACATTTGGATTCAATGTACAAAGTTATTTAATAAGGTTCGAAGGTGAAATTTTTGATTTCGACGTCGACCGGCCGCAAGGCCGCGTTCTTCTTCGGTTCTTTTGATTTCTCGTTTAGTTTAGAATGCGAACGCTCAGTCGATAGCGACGCTCCGGCGTCGTGGAAGCGCATCGGGTTTTATAACATAGGCTGTGAGTTGGTTCTCGTTTAACCGTGTTGCTTTCATTGAAAATGTTTACTTTCGACACATAACGTAATCGGGGTGATTTCCAAACGGCACGTCTCAGACGCATCTCAGTAAATAATCCGTCTTACTCTCCGTCGCCTGGTTAGCAAGCCACGGTCCAGTCAGGTCTCGCCGCACGCTCGCACCGCGTTGTCGCGTCCGTATTCTCTGTACGTGTACATTACTCGACTTGGCTTCTAAATAGTAAGTTCGCAAATCCTATGTCGCTCCTTTATCTTACTTTATTAACAATTGTACTGTTAGGACGTACGTCGTCACATTTTATGTTCAAATGTCTTAGATGAAACATGTATCATTCGATTAATAGAAAAATAAGACTAGGTTATAGTCATGTTTGTCTTGCGTTCTATGTACTGTACGTAAGTTCACTTTATACTTTGATGCACACATAGTTGGTAGTTCGACATTTATAATTTTACTGTCGGAAGCTGATCGGTATGACATTGGAGGAATTTCGGAGTGCGGGAATTTCGAGTAGGTATTTTGGGATTGAGTCAGGCCCTCGCCGTGTCGAGTTTTTCTCTTTAAAGCCACGGGCACAACCCGGCTCTGCCGCTTTTAACTATTTGTCGTTGCGCTTGTGTCTTTTTCGGAATCACTCATGAATATCACGGTGAGGGATTTGTGTAGGTGTTTCGAGTTGAATACGTTTTGCTATAATGTACGTTAGGTTGTTTAAGGTAAGGTTATCTCCGTTCAATGGTAAAGTATGAAAAAATATTGTAAAGATACGACGGCACCTCAGGATCGATGCGAAGGGACACTGTTCAACTTTCTCGTTAGTTTCTTTACATCTTCACGCTTCATAAAAAACGTCTATAGAAAGATACATATCAATAAAGGGAATGTATTGAATCGCGGGACGGTGGTCAAGGGAAATAAAATTCGTATGAACAAAATACTGGTTCGATTTCACGCAATGTTTTGCTGTTTCAAACTCTGTGATTTACTTTATGGATTTTCTAAATTGTAAGGTTCTAGTGGAGACTGATATCGCATAGATTAGTTTTAGCAGCGCTAGCTTCTCTAACTTTTTTAATTTTTAGAACTGGGCATAATTTTAATGAAAACTATACTATC
The DNA here is from genome assembly GCA_018249415.1 of Phareas burnsi. Taxonomy (NCBI): domain Eukaryota; kingdom Metazoa; phylum Arthropoda; class Insecta; order Lepidoptera; family Hesperiidae; genus Phareas; species Phareas burnsi. The sequence continues at coordinate 10 of DWKL01000372.1, read as the reverse complement.
TATTTTTGAT
>DWKL01000371.1:0-19636 GCA_018249415.1 Phareas burnsi | reverse complement strand
ACCATTCCCACTCCCCCGGGTCACCCGCATATCCCTAAACGCAAGACGAAGTGTATGATTGATAATGATAACATAATATTAGGTAAACAATTGCTCCACACTTAAATGTCTAACAATTGTGACCATATTGAAAGTTTTACAAAAAATCTATAAACTTACGTAAAAAACGATACTTTAGAAACATTTTTTTTATAATCATAGACAAGATTCTCTAATCAAAATACCATTGACACCAAAAGCGAAGTAATTACATAGACTCCGAATTGATAATAATTTTCAAAAATCATGATATTGAACAAACTCTCCACATAATACCATCTAGTAATATTCATAAACATACTTCCATAAATACTCTTCACTGATGTCGTACCAAAAGACATTACATTTGAAGTCTATTTCGTTACTTAGCCCATGGTATAAGTCAATATCAACATTCGCCATCACATTTTGGTACAACCATTTTTTTAAATTCTCCCGATATCATTAATTTTTTTGTATCTTGAGAAAGATATACACACATAAGTGTATATATGTGTGCGTGTGTATGTATGTATATATATATATATACATAGTCTTAGATATACATATCGTCAATCGGTGGATACCCGCATGGCGCAACGGCAAACATCGGAGGTTTCCGTGTTCGATTCCCGCCTTGGCTGAATCTAAATAATGAATTTAGATTTCTGTCCTGGGTCCTGTTCCTCGCCTTTGTGTACGGCACCCACGACACGGAACCCTAGTGTGGGGCCATGGGTGTAGCAAGCGTATTGTTATAACACATTTGGGTACACATTATAGGTTTCAAAACAGATATCCATTTTGAAGAGGTGAAAAATATTCAATGATTTCTTAAAATTCACAATTTTATTCTTACAAGTCTCCGTAGCACAGTGCCGCGCAAGGCATCTGTCGGGTTCGAACCCGGCCAACTTTCATATGTTTCATTTAAATTTGTTTTGCATCTGGGTATTTATGTTTGTATGTGTGTGGGCCACCACCACCATCCTCTACCAATTCGCATCCGAACAGCGTGATGGAGTATGCTCCAGGTTTTCTCTAATTGTGATGAAGGGACCTGTGCCCAGCAGTGGGACATAACAGGTTTGTAGCCATGTGTGGGCGGGTTATGGGTGTTGATTTTTTATCAGTATAATGTAGGCAGATATGGTGAAAGATAATAAATTTAATGAGTGCTTTCGTGCTTCGGAGGGCACGTAAAAGTATTGATTGTTAACATCAGATAGCAGTTGTTAATTAATCCTTGTCGGAGGCCTTGTGGACAGTTTGAAAAAAATCAACATTGGTTAGCTACTAACTCGTATCTCCACCAACTCGCATTAGAGTAGCGCGGTGAAGTATGCCCTAGGCCTTCCCCAGTCGTAGGGGGGAGACCCGTTCCTACCAGCGGGATATATAAAGGGTTGGAGCCATAATTAAGATATAACCTAGTTTTTTAGCCACATTGTTACTAGCACAATTATGGGTTTTTTTTCTGAAATAAATAATAAGAATTATTATTATAAGATACAGCGCTTAGTAAAATGTAATTAATCACAGATTGGATAATAGTACTTGTATTATAGAAATTGTCAAATGAAATAAGTTTCATTAAGGAAAAGGGGTATAAAAGGAATTCATCATACCATGTCCTCCACTATACCGCCACATATGGACATACAATATTATAGTAGTCTTTAGGGTAGTGTAGAACTTACTGATAATTGGGTTATTTTTTTACCCGCTACTCCACGAGGAAGGCTGCGCGACCCTCCAAGGAAGTTGGCGCAAACCCCTGAGGGACCCAAAGTTTGAAAAACACTGATATTACAGAATATAAAGGCGAAAACTTTACTGATATATTCAAGTATCGTTAATTCTTCAATACTTTGTGTGACCTTTGTGATTGACGGGTACACTTACAAAACGCATCGAGTCACTACTCTTGAAAACTGAGACGGTCAGATTTCTTATTTGACCATCCTGTTTGAGATTACATATGGGTGTCCATGGGCCGCAGTGACCACTTAACATCAGGTGGCCTGCACGTGGATTTGGTGCTCTTTGCATTAAAAAAACGCTTTCGTGTGATACTATTTTAATGTCAATTGTAATTAACCTATTTTAAGGGGCTCGCGTTCTGTTCTGATACTGACAGCAAATTATACTGAAATCTCAACAATTCTGAGTCTTGGTGTTTGTCTTTGTTTCAATGTCAACCCCCCCAACCCACTTTCACCCACCCACCCACACGCACACGCCTGACTCTCAGCTGTACTGAGTCTTAAGTGTTTTGTCTTTACATCAAAAGCAATCATTCCCCCCGACTTTCACCCACCCACACACACACTTGCCCGCACGCTTGAATGACAACTGTTCTGAGTATGGGTGTCCGTCTTTGTGTCAATATCGCCCCGCCCATCCCGCCCCCCACACAAGCGCGCACACGCGCACAGATCACGAGCATCACGAGCGTTGAATCTTGAGCGGTCGCGCGAGCATTCAGAGGCAAGCGTACAGGTCGGCGGGCAGCAGTGGCTACTGGTGCGCGTGCGGCGGGCGCGGCGGCTGCAGGAACAAGTCGAACCGCTTCAGCGAGGCCATCTCGCGCTCACAGCTATCCAAGCACGACAGGTTAGGCAGCCCGCGGTCTTGGAGGAACAGACTCGATTCTGGGAGACAATACAATATGATACAATATTTTTTTATTATACACATAAATATTACACACGAATAGAAATGGTAAAGTATTATAATATAATATCAACTTATGGTTTTACCCATGATATTAATTAGTACTAAGACATTTAGAATCGCGCACAAGCCCGCGGTTTGCGTAACCGATCTATAAAGTTAGCGAAATCGGGAGACCAGCTGAAGGATCGGTGACTGCTAGTTGCTGCACCTCAGGCACTTCCGTGCCCTCCGAGGCACATAAGCTGTCGGTCCCAGTTGTTATCATTAGAAAGCAGTCGTTAAACCTTGTTGAAGACTTATGGGCAGTTCGAAAACATATCGCTACGACTAACCCGTTTCTCTACCAATCCGTATTAGAACAGCGTGGTAGAATAGTTCCAGGGTTTCTCCAGCTATGGGAAGAGACACCGTGTCCAGCAATGTGATATAAAAAGGTTGGGAGCCATACTGTATGCTCGTGTACTGTATTTTATGATAATGACCGTATCTATGTTAATAATATAAAACCAAGGTGGTAGAACTAAAGTTCGTGCCTGACAGTGGTTGTCGTTTCTCTGTATACAGTGGTAGTACAGACCTGCATGGTTCCGACGCGGCTCTGGCTCGCCTGCGGGAGCGCACGACTGCACGCCTGGAAATGTTACATCATATTTGTTAAAAATTAAAATCGAAAAAATATTTATTCTCAAACATTAAATTACCAACAAACGCAAGCAACAAAGGGCACTGCCGTCCTCACGATCCGCCGTGAAACTTATGTTTCGGTAGTACGGTTGTCGATACTTACAGCGGGGCGACCGTCTTAGTGCTCAAGAGTAGTGACGCATCTACATACTTAAAGAGGTGGTACGTCAGGGGAGTACCACCGCCGTCCGCACGATCTGCCGTGAAGCTTCTTGTTTCAGAGAGGTGCGATTGTCGATATTTACAGCGAGGCACCATTCTTAGTCCTCAGGAGTAGTGACGCATCTGTGTATGATCGCTGATAGGATTATAGTCTTGCTTGAGATTAGATGTGGATGTTCATGGGCTGCAGTGACCACTAAACATTAGGTGGCCTCACGCTGGTCTGCTACTCATCTAAGATTAAAGGTGCTGGCGCAGTCAAGTGTCCTTAGCTGCTGTTTGCTGCAGCCGATGGTCTCACCCGCGTGCTGGTGCGGATGCGCCCCCGGTGCGCCGTACAGCCCGTCCCATGCGCGCGAGTACCAATCCCTGGAATACTCCTCGCGGTGCGAGTCCGGGGCCTGCTGCTCCTGGAATAGTCGATGACGTCATGGGATTAGTCGACATAGAGGTAATATTGGTACGATAGTATACGATATAATATTATACGATACGATACGATTTGTATGATTGTATCCACAATTGGAGAGTGACAGGATCGAACAAAACAAAAAATAGAGTACAAAAGTCGGCCTTTTCGTATACAATAAATCGTGTCGTATCGTATTATATATAGGGCGGCGGTGGAACCCCGGCGAACTATAATTCCACCACATTTAAGTTGAAGAACCCACCTGTCCCTTGTAATATTTCGAGTCGGTCACGTAGTGTATGGTCACTTCGTTGTTTAGCTTCGAGCCTGCTCTCAACCTCTGGAAGTAAGGCAGAGGATCCCCATTGGTGACGTGGTTCGTTCCGTAGTCCTCGTTCTTGGTGACACTGGGATATTCGCTCTTGTCACTGAACAGAGCGTTTCTGAACACGTTTCTGTCTTCCTGTCCGAACGGAGTGTAGAGGCCACCAGTGAAGTCCGAGCGGTCCTCGTCCCGTTTCAGCGGTGTCCCTATAGGCTCCGGCCGAGATGGGTGGGTGAATAATGAGTCGTTGTCGAAATTCCTGTTAGGGTCCGGCCTGGTACCTATCGGGTTTGGTGAGACCACTGGTTTTGGGTTAGGATTCTCAAAGTATTCCGGTGTGAGGAAGCTCTGCTGCTGGTTGTCGTTGCTGGTCTTGAACAAGGAATAGCCCTCCTCATTCTTCTGCGTGAATGAGGCCAGGTTCATTATCCTGTTCTGGTATTCAGTGTTCTCGGAGATCTTGGGGGAATTTCTGGACGGGTCCAACACATACGTTTGATTCGGAGCGCTCTGGACTGGATTGTATGTGTTGGGGTTCACATAAGAGTACTGGGGTTGAGTGTACACAGGGTTCATTTGGGGCGTCTGACTCCTTATCCCCATCAGACTCTGTTGGTGCATCATCGACATCAGTGGATTGCGAATGGTGTACATTCCGTTCGATGTGGGTGTGATGGTCGCTTGGCAAGGCGTCGGTGGCATCGGTATCGGTTCTGGTACAGGAATCTCCGGCTTCTTCTGCGGTGGGGCATTGGATATTTGCACGGAGGGTAGGTTGGGGTGGAACATGGGATTCCTGAGGGTAACCATTTTGGTGCCCTCTGTTTTCTGCTCGGGGGCGTCTGACTGGGCGGCGGCTGCGGCCTTTTTGGCTTTCTTCTTGGCCTTTTTCGACTTCGCAACCGATTGGGGCGAGGCCTCCGGTACCATTATCGTTTTTGGTGGTGGTTCTGTAAATGTACATTTTGAATATTAATAATGATATAGAATAGTAGAAGTAGAAGAATAACAGGCAGAGATAACCCAGTGCTAAGATGCCAGCTTCTCACGCTGGTCACACGGGTTCCGGTTCAATCCCGCACGCACCTCTGATTTTTCGAAGCTATGTGCCTGTTACAAATTAATTATAACTTGTTTTAATGGTGAAGGCAAACACCGTGAAAAAGTCTACACCTAAGAGTTCTCGAAGATGCGTGTCGTTTAACAATCCGCAGTTGGTCAGCGTGGTGGACTATAGCCTATTTCCTTTCGTCCTGTCGTCGTAATGAGTTGATAATGGTCACCAAGAGTGGTACGGTAAAATACCTGGATGTGCAGAGCTAAACATCATCATAGCGGGTTCAGCGTTGATCACTGGAGGCGGCCGCGCTAGCGGCGTGGGCGCCGCTGCCAACTGGCTGCACTTCCAGAGCGGCTGCAAAAACACATATATTACAACTTGTGGACGTCGCCACACCCACACAATCCGTCGCGAAGCGATACTCGTATTTCAGTTGGAGATGTGCGATTATCGGGTACACTTACAGCGAGGTGACCATCTTAATGCTCAGGAGTAATGAATGTATACATAGGACCTCAGATAGGGCTTCAGTCCTGTCTGAGGTTAAATGTGGGTGTCCAGGTATTGCAGTGACCATTTGACGTCAGGTAACTAGCCCGCTCTTATACTACTCTTCTCAAGCAAAAAACATATATTTTTAATGCCTAATGTTAAATGATAACTGCAACCTATGGGCACCCACATTCAACCTCAAATAGGACTGAAGTCCTATTTGAGGTTGTACGTAGATGCGTTACTTCTCCTGAAGACTAAGATGGTCGTTTCGTTTACAACCGCACCTTTCCAACCGAAACATGAAAAGCTTAACGGTGTATTATGAGGACGGCTGTTTTACCTTCCTAGACGAACTGTAGTTCTACCACCTACCAATATTTGATTTGATTTCATTTAAAGTGATCCAACTCACCACAGATTTAATAGGTGGGGGTTCCTTCTTCTCGCTGGGCTGTACCCTGGTCAGCGTGATGCCTGGGGGAAGTTTCAGGTCGGCCACCTGCAAACAGACATGGGCTGTAAGTCCCATATATAGGGAATATATATGTTACGGTTAAAGACAGGTGTATCTACGACACAAACTTAAAGTTAGCCAGTCTAGTACAGTTTAGATATGATAGTTGACTGATATTGTTTTGTCTTATCTTCAACTGGTTATGCCAAGCTAAATTTAAGGTAAGCTACGGGAGCTAAGGGAGCTAAGCTAAGAGAGCTACGGGCTCAAATATGTGAAGAAACTATAAAACAAATAAATATCTATTTTCGATAATAAAAATATGAATCCATAAACAAAAGATTGCCTGAGTTAGAATGTAATATACAACGCAAAGTTAAAGAAAGGCGGGCGCGGCAATGCTCGGCGATATTGGTTCAATGCCATGCTATTCAAAGTCGATAAAATGAAATATAATATTTTCATTGTATCATTTTATTTTTATATGATTTATGTATTAATAGCACATTTAATCATAAATTTTCGAGTAATCTAAAATTTAAAGGGTTAAAAATTTAATCATCTACCGCAAAAAATCATTATCCCAAATATTAGCCAACAATCAGATCCTAAATTAGCATCAACAGGCCCATAATAAGGTGGAGTTTGCTATTCGCTCGCTACATTTGCTACTTTCATTACACGCTGGCGCACAGACACTCACGCGCGCATGCACGTAACACGCACGTAAGAAGCACGCACGAATGCACGCACGTACACGCAAGGCATGTCCAACAAAAAGACACTGCATTTGAAGTCTACTTAGTCCATGGCATAAGTCGACATCAACATTCGGAATGACATTTTTTAATTCTCTCGATATCATTAAATTTCGTGTATTTTGACAAAGATACACACACGCACATACACACATGCATAAACACATATATATAATGTATGTATGTGTGTGTATGTATATATATAAAAATTACAAAAAAATAATACTGCCAATGGTATAGTTTCAAAGTGCCAGAACTACAAGCGACGATTACATGCAAAAACAGTTTCAAGTTATAGGAGAATACATCATTGCAATCAACGATTATGTTTCTATTACTTCATATAAGTTATTAGATACAAGTGAAGGAGTAATAAGTGCGTAAATAAGCTGCCTTAGGGGCGACACGTTGTAGGTTCATATTGTACGTTCTATGTTGCAGTGCACGGCGAACGTGCACAGCGGCGGCTTGCGTAGATCCTAACTGATCTAAAAAGTTAAGGAACGCTGCGCGGAAGGCAGTTGGATAAGCGACCGCTAGCGACACTTCACGCGCTTTCGTGTTACTAAGGGCAGCTTGAGCTGTCGGTCCCGGTTGTTATCTGTGGATAGCAGTCGTTAAACCTTGACGGAGGCCGCGTGGGCGGTTCGAAAACATGCGACACGTCAGTCACCCGTATTCACTTCACCAATCCGCACTGGAGCAGTGTTGGGGTTTAGTAAGCTCTAGGCCTCCCCCAAATTGTAGGGAGGGGTTGACGCACATAAGTTTGAAAAGCAGTGCGTGCGGGATTTTTTCTATTACGTCTGTACCTTACCGTAAAGATATTCAGAAACTAAGAATACTAATAACGCTTGGTGGATTCGATTCCCGCACGCACTGCTAATTTATGGAAGTTAAGTGCGTAGTAGACTTTTGCTGTCAATTGCTTTAACAGAGGTGAGGAAACCTACACATCTGAGAATTCTTTGAAAAGTTCTCGAGGTGTGTAATGTGTATCGAACCGCATTTGGCCAGTGTGGTGGACTAATCCTTCTCATTCTAAAAGGAGCTCCATGCCCATTGATGGATTGATGATGGTGACCACTTATCGTCAAGTGGTTTGCACGCTCGTTTGCTATTCTTCTCACATGAAAAAAGTATATATAGACAATACAAAGCAAGCGTTTGCAACTTAAAGAAGCGACAAACAAAATGTTACCTGTACCCCGCTACTGAGCTGCTCCATGATGCTGCAGGAGGCCGCCTGCTTCTCAGCTTCGATTGGACACGAGTTCTGACACAGAATTACTTATTGTAAGCATTAATATAGTTAACAGATAGTGCGAATGCGAAGGACGCATACTTCACGCGTTCCATTGAGTATAACGTATTAACTCAGTATTGGCACGTAGTATGGTCAGGTGCTGTTATGGGGAGGAGGAGAATCGTGGTTCACGCGACTCAGTCCAACGTGTTATGCCAATATTAGCACGTAGTAGATGGCATCGCGGAGGTGGAGTCAGGCGGATTGTGTGGGTGACAAGTGCGATTGGTTCTCTATGGACTTAATCATAAATGTCCACGAGAGGCAGAGACCCAACATTAAATGGCATGCTTGCCATTACAATCGATCAATCAGTTATAGGAAGTTGAACAACACAACTATTCGGACGGTTCTGTGCTAATGATTAGCGTACATATATTAATAGGCTAGTAGGTAATTTTTTTTTTTAAGTTGTAACACTTTTGGCAAGTTATGAAAAAAATTTAGTAATTTTTACGTTGCGCGCACTATGTTACGGAAATCACAAAGAGCGGTATCCGCTTGTATAATGAAAAAGTTTTTGCAACTTTCTTCGAATTATTTTCTCAATAAATCATTTTTTTTTTTATATTAATTTTGCTAAATAAATATGATTTATTTAACTATCTACATATATTTTCTTTATATAAGAAAATATATTAGAAAATAAATATTGATTCACCGCCTTTCCAAATTTAACTTTATTATTGATTTTAGTTTACTTTACATGCTGTATTAATGATTTTTTATTTTCTATTTCCATAAAATATTCGTCTTATAATCAGAAATAACTCTTTCATCGCAAAAAAGTATAATTTCTAATGCGTGTATATAAGATTTTTTTTTATTAAAGAGTAGCAAACTGCTAAACACTGCAGTCCACAGACACCCACATATAACAACAAAAGTGAAGCTTTATTTGAAGTCATATGTAGATGCGTTATTCCTGAGGACTAAGATGTTCGCCTCGCTAAGTGTGCCCAACAACCGCACCTCTCCAACCGCAACAAATAGCTTCACGGCGGAATATGATGGCGACGGTGGTACCCCGGACAAACAACCACCCGTTTTACCACCTAATAATAACCTACTAACTAATATACATACATCATAAATACAGATCTATCAAAAGACTCACCTTATCGACTACCTGCAAAGTAGTATCCGGTGCGATGTTCACAACTTGATTCTGATTCTGGCTTTGCTGTTGTTGCTGCGGCGCCGTCTCCTTCTTCTTCTCCTTCTTGGCGCTCGGCTGCGGCTGGCTCGGCTGTTGTTGTGTTGGCTGTTTCGGTTTCGCCTGGGCTTGCGCTGGTGGGGAGGCAGTATATTCGTTAGCTGGAAAACACTGGGTTTTACTATTTCGTCATCACGGCGACGCTTTATGTTCTGATTATATGTTCTGGCGTTATGTATGAAAGCCAAATGAAGCTCATGACACACCACTAATTTAAGGAAGCTATATATGTACTGCGCGCAAGCGCAAAACATCTACACAATCTAAGCGATATAAGCAGGCGCGCGGCGACCCGCAGCTTGCGATAGATCGTAACCCATCAACGAAGCAATGTTAGGCGCGATCAGCAGTTGGAGTGGCCGCTAGTGGCTAAATTTTAAGCGCGCATCCGTGCTTAGAAGGTCACGTAAAGCTGTCGATCCCGATTGATATCACTGGATAGCAGTCGTTAATTCTTGTCGGGGACCGCGTGGGCGGTATGAAAACATTCAATACGAGTTGGCCACTAACTCGTATATTTCCAACAGTTGTAGGAATAGACCCGTGCCCAGCAGTGGGACATAAAATGGCAACCATGTTTATATTTAATATGTTGATACAACTACTTTTCGTCCACCACCGTTATTACAATCCGCTGTGAAGCTTCATGTGTTATGATTGGAGAAGTGCGGTTGTCGGAAACAGTCGCCTTAACGCGAAGGAATAAATTTAGGAGAAAATCTACATTCTCCAAAAGTTTTCTAAGATATGTGAAGTTTACCAATTCGCATTTATCAAGCGTGGTGGACTATGGGCTTATATTCTCTATTTAAAGAAGTCCTATCTCTAACAGGACAGTAATAGGTTAATGAAAATATTAGTTAGCAAGCGCGATTTACCAATCTACTTGACTTATGCGTCACCAAAAACAGTCTTTCATTACAAGTCTTTTCGATTAATTCATCGGACTATTGTGTCAACTCCACTCACCGTTCCTCTCCTTCTTCTCCCTCGCTTTCTCTTTCTTGCGCGCCGCCTCAAGTCGCTTCTCCTCCTTCTGGCGCGCCAGCTCGAGCTTCCTCTCCGCGCGCCGCTCGCGCTTGTCCACGGTCTCCGTCTTGACCACCTCTATCTTTTTCTCCTTTTGGCTCTGACTCTCCTTCTCCCGCCTCTTCTCCTCTTGTTGTTTCTGCTGCAGCTCCTGTTGGCGCTTCTGCTCTTCTTCCTCCGCCTGGGAATCGGTTAAGCGTTTCCAATTACTATGGTTAAAGAACTGTAACCTGACCACTATTATAATAATAGCAAAAAATTAAGAGATTGGAGAACAGTGGTTGTTGGGTACACTTACAGCAAAGCGACCATATTAGTCCTCAGGAGTAATAATGCATCTACGTACGACCTCAGATAGGGCTTCAGTCCTATTTTAGGTTAAACATGCGTGGCTTAACATAAGGTGGATTACAGAGACGTTGTTTGTGTCTATTGACATTTGACATATGTATGTATGTGTCTATTGACATATGACATATGTATGTGTGTGTTTATTACTTTGCGCAGGCCGTAGTTTAAACGGCTTGATGGATTCTCTAACTTATGAGATTCGTGTTGATAGCGCGAGTGGCTGGTTACATGCGCTATGAGGCAATGGGTGCAATGGTGCCGCCGTAGACGACCGCCGATAAGAACGGTTTATGCTCACCTGTTGCTTGGCCAATTGCTTCCTCTGCTTCTTTGACAGCGGCTGCGTTTCTGCACCGGATTCGCTGCGTTTCTTCTCCTGATTTTCCTGTTGCTTTTTGCTGTTCGATTGGCTGTCCTTTTGTTTTTTCTGTGAATATGCAGAAATTATTATTATTACCGTGCAATCGGTCTGATGTAAAGTCACAGCCCATCTGCCATCGTCATCGGTAAAGATGCCACAATCCCACGATGGCTTAGTTGGAATCCTTCCACAGTTTTCAAACGAGAACACAGAGATATTTATCATCCACCCATTAATGTCCCACTGCTAATCACGGGTCTCCTCTCAGCATGAGAAGAATCAGACCATAGACCGCCACTATGTCCCCAAGTGCAAATCCGTAGACTTAACACACCAAAAACTTTACAAAGAACTCTCAAATGTGCAGGTTTCCTCACGATGTTTTCTTTCAAGGTTAAAACAAGTCATAATTAACTTCCAATACGTACATAATTTTGTAAAATCAGAGGTGCGTGCGGGAATCAAACGTGGGCACTCAGCGTGAGGCCGGAATCTTAACCACTGATCTATCGCTCCACGCTGAAATTAATATTATGAAGACCCACACGCCGTAGCGGTTAGGTTACCATATTGGTCTGACACGTAGAAGGTTCCGGGTTCGATTCCCGGCCAAATAAACATCTAAATGATGAATTTAGATTTCTGTTCTGGGTCTGGGTGTTTGTGTACTTGTCTTTATATGTATCCATGGCGCCCACGACACAGAGGTGGTCCTACTGTGGGGCTATGAGTATATAAAGCGGTTAATTATTTAAATCCGTCCGCTACTGCTCGACCATTCACCTTCTCCTTGCTGGACCCCTTGGCGAGCTGGTTGATATGCGCCAACGCCTGCTCCCAGGTCTGTTTCCTCTGCGGGTCCTTTTGGACTGGCTCTGGCGGGTTTATCACTGTAAGAATATACCATTTTAATGATAGGAGGTAGAACTAGAGTTCCACCGGGGAGATACCACCGCCGCTCTCATAATCCACCGTGAAACTTCTTGTGTTTCGGTTGAGAGGTGCGGTTGTCGGATAAGCTTGCAGTGAGACAACTATCTTAGTACTTAAGAGTAGTGACGCATTAACGGGCAACCTCCGATAGAACTTCGGATTTGTTTGAGGTTGGATGTGGGTGTTCATGGGCTGCAGTGACCACTTAACATCAGATGGCCTGCACGCTCGTTTTCTACTCCTCAAACATCAAAAAAATATTATCCGTATAATAATTGAGAATGTTGTATGAATCGTGCACAGCCCCGCGGTTTACGTAGATCGTAACCGATCTACAAAGTAAAGCAATGTCGGACGGTCGGCAGCTGGACGGGTGACCACTAGTGGGTACACTCCACGCGCTTCTGTGTTTCGGAGGGCACGTTAAGTTGTTGGTTCCGGTTGTTACCATTGGATAACAATCCTTGTCAGAGGCCTTGTGGGTCGTCCAAGAAACATCCGACACGAGTTGGCCACTAATCCGTTTATCCACCAATCCGCATTCGATCAGTGGGCCTTCTCCAATTGGAAGAAGAGACACGTGCCCAGTAGTGGGACATAAAAAGGGTTTTATCGAATTGAGAATGTATTTTATTGTTTTGTGTAATTAAATGAAAGTGGTTTTATAGATTCCATATGACTATAACAGCGTGGCGGCAAAAAATGCTTGTCCGTTCCACCTTATTAGACATATGGTGTAACAGGGTAGAGATGGAGATAAATATAGGTAGTGTAGAGAACAACTGAGGGAGTTTTTTTCTAAATTAATTTGTCTTCATCACACACACATTCGCTTGCATCAAGCCGCGCACACTCTTGCCCTTGCGCTCGCTCTAGTATATCTGTGTCCAGTGTACAATCGATGTGGACGCGACGTGATTGCAACTGACCGTGTGTGTGCGCAGGCGCCAGGGTGACGCAGCCGTCGGCGCCGCGCGCCACGCGCACTACGCCGCCGCTCGTCCGCTCCACTGGAAAATGACGAAATTTTAGGAATTTAGTTTTGCTTAAGCAGTGATAACCTAATGGTTAAAATTCAGATCTCTCACGTTAGGTGTCAAGAGGTTCGAATCCTGCACGCATTTCTGATTTTTGGAAGTTGTGCGTATTAGAAATTAGTTATATCTTGCTTTATGGGTGAAGGAAAACATCGCGGGGAAAACTACACATCTGAGAGTTTTTGTCAAGTTCTTGAAGGTGTGTGAAGTTTATCCATCCGCACTTGGCCAGCGTGGTAGACTGTCGCGTAACCCTTTTCATTAATTATTAATGGGTTAATGATAAGTTTTACAATTTCTTTTTGTTAGAAGAGTTGCAAGCGGCTACCAGATGTTAAGTGGTCACTACAGCCCACAGACACCCACATGTAACATCAAACAGGACTGAAATCCTATCTGTGGTCGTATGTAGATGTGTCACTACTCCTGAGGACGTACACGGTCGCCTCATTGTAAGTGTACCTGGCAACCATAATTACTTCACAGCGGATTTTGAGGACGGTGGTGATATATCCAGTCTTTTCTTATTTTGTATTTGGAGAGTAGCCAATGAGCGTGCAGGACACCTGATATTAAGTTGTCTCTACAGCCCATGTACCTCAAAACCGAAATTCTATCTGAGATCGTACATACGTCACTACCCCTGAGAACTAAGATGGTCGCCTCGTTATAAGTGTGTCCGGCAATCCCGCATCTCTCCGACCGAAACACAAAAGTTGCTTCACGGCGGATGATGAAACCGGCGGTAGTACCTTTCCCGACAAACTACACATAGTTCTACGTATCGAATCGAGATGTGTAGTTCTACCAACTATTCCATCTCCGGAGTCGAACCACAAAGCGTTGTACCATCTTTATCGCATCCTACGAGCTCTCTCTCGCATTAAGAAGTATTCAGGCCACAGTCCACCGCGCTAGCGGAGTTCAGAATCCGCCACCCTCTCGCAATAGGATATGTCAACTGACCAGAATCCCTGGGCTTGATGTCCATGTCATCGTAGTCCACGTAGTGCTGTCGCGGCTGGGACAGCTGGCGGCTGCCGTGCTGCGTTCTCTGCTCGCCCTGAAAACGATAAAAATAAATCAAGACTTCTCTTGATTTCTTCGACAGGAAAAACAGACTGTCTGGACGGGAATCGAACCCAGAAACATCTGCGTGCCAGACCGGTATGGATTGCTTGTATTTATATAAAATAAAATATTATATATATGTTTTTCTGTGTCTCCCTGTCTCTCTCACTCACCTCCTGTATCTATATATCAGATTGTGTATGTCTATGTATATTTCTGCGTGTGTCACTGTCTTATCTGTCCGTCCGTTAACGACCCGTCTGGCGCAACTTTCACCATTGCGGTTTGGCTCACAATGGTTACTGGATTCGATTCTCGGCCAGACAAACATTTATATCATTAATTTATATTTCTGTTTTGGGTCTGAGTGTTTGTGTACTCGTCTTTTATGTGTCTATTGCACCCAGGACATAAGACGGTTCTACTGTAGTAGGCAGCGTTATTTATTTATCTATTATATATTTATAATCTGTCTGTCAATGTGTCTGTGTCCGCTTGTCTCTGTATGTATCTGTGTGTATATGTCCTGTGGGTCCCACTCACCCGCACGTCCCCGGCGGTGGGTCCGGCGGCGATAGCGCGTGCGTCGGCTAGCTCCCGCTCAACGAGCTGAAGCCGTCGCGCGCACTCCGCCACGCGCCTGTCGGCCGCCTGCACGTCCTATGGGAGCAAGATGACGCGTTACACGGGAACGGGAACAAAACAACATATTATAAAGTAGGTTTTATAGGTGGTATATAAATTTAGTTCTTTCGGGAAGTAATGCTGCCGCTGCCGATAATGCGCCGTGAAGCAGTTCTTGTGCTTCGGTTGTAAGTGCGCTTTACGCTTGATAATAGTGGGCAAATTAACGCATTACAGCCGCGGAAGAGTTAACACTTAATATCCGCGGAGAAATTAACGCTTAACAGTCACAGAAGAATTAACGCTTAATAGCAGCGGAAGAAATAGCGCAAGATACCCGCAAAAGTTACAAACCACGGAAGAATTAAAGCGTTAATAGTTGTAGAAGAATTAACGCCGTGGAAAAGTTAACGCTTAAAAACATTTCTAGCGCTCTCAAATTGCTCTGCGGGGTAGACGACGTAGTTACCTTGAGCGTGTTGGTGGTCATGACGTTTAGTTCGGCTATCTGCTCCGAGTACAGCTGGACCATGGCCTGCTGCGCCGGATTCAGCTTTGGCTTCTTGCCTGCGTACAAACATTAATATTTTTATCACTTTCATTTAATAAAATAAATAATTAAAAAAGCACTTTTATTCCCTACAATGTTCCATTAATTTTAACTATACTTTACAGCCTTCACAAGCCTCATTTGTGTTCTTTGCGGTAAATCCGTGTCCGTCATTTCCTTTTATCTCCTCCATCTACCCTTCCATCACGCCCCTTCCTCTATCCGCCTGTCATGAATCAAACTAATCCCAATACCCCAATTCACCCCTTCCTCGAATTCACCTCCTGCCACGCGCACTCACCTTTCCGCCTCTGCCGTTGCACGTCCGCAAGCGTGGTGCGCGCGTCGTCGAGCCGCTGGCGCGCGGCCGCGTGCTCGCCGTGTAACGCCGCGCTCGACTTCCGTAGGAAGCACAGTTCGCTCGCGAGCGCTGCTCGCTGGGCGACCAAGCGCGACTCCATCTGGCGGCCGGATAATAAAGAAAAAAAATCTTTACATGAAGAAGGAAACGATTATGCACTGATGGTGAGTAAAAAGGAGGTAGAACTATAGTTCGTCCGGGGAAATATCACCATATCTGGACATCTGTAATCAACTTTATTCAAATTTAAGTCCTTAATACATGAATTAAAATAAATAGAATTAAGGGTCTTTAAGATCAGCTACATATGCGTCGCTACTCCTGAGAACTATTCCCCGTTTTATAAAGAAGTAATTAGTTGTTGCTTATACTTTTTTGATAAAGTCATCACTGTCTCTTTATAAAGATGTCATTAATTTGATTTGATTGATTGCATATTGGGGATACTAATTTAAAAAGTGCTAACGTCTGAACTATAAAATAAAAATAGTTCCATAAGCAGTGATTCTTGCATATGTACTCACTTTTACATCTTTATAAATCCGAGCATAAGTCTCATCTCGCTTAATTGTCTCTTACTTATCGCTCTACAAACCAGAACACAGTGGTATTTAACACTGCTATTGTAAGGTAGATATAGATACGGCGGTGATGCTTCCGGACTTGGGCCAAGTAGATTTCAACCATATTGAGATGAATTTATAACACACTTTCTACACTCATCCCCACTATGAGTTCATTACAATTCCCTATGTCGTGGATACCAGATCCAGAACAGAAATTTAAATTCATTATTTAAATGTTGGCCGCCGGGAATCCAACCCGGAACCCTGTGCGTTTCAGACCGGTACGCGGGTCGTTAAATCTGAATATTACTAGGAGAAATTAAATATTTTAAAAATAAAACCGCCCAAATGCGAGTCGAATTCGCATACTGAGGGTTCCTTACAGACATTTTTTTTTTGTAATGTAACTATAAATTTACGATTTACGATTTTCGAATTTTTCCCTTTACTTGTGCTATAAGACATTGCTTCTTACTAAATTTCATGATCAAAGGGAAGTAACTTATATGCCTGCCTTATTGCTGGGTTTAAGTATAAAAACCCTAGGTGTGGATGAGTATGGGCGTGAATATTTTCCACTCACCTTCTTAGCGCGCTGCCGCTGTTTTTTGGCGCGCTTCTTGCCGCGGTCCACGTGCCGCGCGGGCCCCTCGATATACTGCAGCAGAGCGTCCAGGTCTCGGGGGTCGTCCGCCCCGCAGCCGCTCCTGGGGACCGGCGACGGTCGGACACGTTAACACCTTGACTACGACGCTAATATTCGAAACGATCCAGCCGTGCCGCTCGATACACAACAAGTGTATCCCGCAATTTTGGAGCGCATCCTAACGCCAGTGCGGCGGCTCACGACAGAGTGGGACAATAACAACGGGACAACAGTCATGTCGTCCCGCTCGGGGGGCACCTTTGGTGACACTACTGGTGTTCGGCCACTGTCTTGTATAGATTTAAATGCAACACACCGTATGCGCGCGACATGGACAGTGAAATATAACATGTGCGATTGCCGCAGTTAACAGGTTGAATGGTAGAAGTATAGAACGACTGGGGAGGTACCACCGCTGCCCTCGTAATCCGACTGTTACCGAATCAAGATTAAATTCATAGAGCGATTGAGCATTTTTTATGTTAGATACTTCTTATGTATAATAGATAGAACCATACTTATCATAGGTACCACCACCGCGCTCATAATCTATCATGAAGCTTTTTGTGTTTTGGTTGGAGAGGTGCAGCTGCCGCGTAAATTTACAGTAAGGCAACTGTTTTAATCATTAGCAGTAATAACGCATCTATGTATGACCTCACACAGTACTTCAGTTTTATTTAAGGTTAGATATGGCCACTTAACATTAGATGGCCTGCACGCTACTTTACTACTCTTCAAACATAAAAAAAAACCGTGTGTGTACGAACAGAAAAAGTTATACTTGTTCGGCGTTAATGACAAATGAATTTTTTTACACATTTAAATAAATTTTAAGTGTGTTAAACAATAAAAGACATCAAATACTACGAATAGTAACTTAAAACAACTGACATTTTAAATAAATATAATAAAACAGGAACGACATGTATACGCTACTCGCGAACTACTTGAATAACCTCAGACCGTAAAGAAAACAATAATCATAATAAAAATAACTATCATTTGAGACTAACTTCATCCCGCTACAGCTGCGCGCGTAACTTTTGCTTCATTTGGAAAAAATCACTCTCATCGGATTTTCATGACGCGCCAAAAGAAGTATAGCATTAACATTATTCATCACTCACCCCGAACATCCAGAATACGTAGAAAATACACTACTGTCACGACTGGACAGCGAGACGGCGGCGCGTTGCTGCTGCGGCCGGCTTTGCCGCTGCTGTTGTTGCGGCTGAAAGCAAAGGGAGTTACACAGTTAACACGTTGACTGCGGCGGCTAATATTCGAAAGAAACCACCCGTGCGGCGCGCAACACAGCTGGCGTGTTTCAGTACGGCGGCACGCACCGTATGCGTGCGAGCCGTACGGGTGGCGCGGGCAGTAAAACACGACAGGTGCGTTTGCCGCAGTCAAAGTGTTAATGAAGATCGAAGCACAGTTCATCTGGGGAGATACCACCGCCTTGACAATCCACCGTGAAGTCTCTGGTATAGGTTGGAGGTGCGGTTGCTGGGCACACTTACAAACGGCGGCCGTCTTAGTCCTCAGGAGTAGTGACGCATCGTCATACGATCACATATAGGACATCAGTCCAGTTTGAGCTTAGATGTGGGTGTCCATGGGCTGCAGTGACAATATCTTTGTATTCATGTATATATCATTTGTGCTCACGTAATCTATTAATAGCCGACGCGGTCGGCAGCAGGATGAGTGACCGCTAGTGGCTACACTTCACGCGCTTCCGTGCTTCCGGGGGCACGTTAAGCTGAATCGAATAGAAAGTGGAACGTCCGGCCTAATCCGCATTGTAGCGGCGTGATAGAATACGCTCTATGCCTTAGTCAGTTGTGAGACGTGCCCAGCAGTGGGACACGCAAAAAGATGCTACCAAGTATACTAACCTGTTGTTGTTGTTGTTGACTTTGTTGCGTCTGACTCTGCACGGGTTTCTGTTGAGCTTGGCTTTGTTGCGTCTGTTGAGGTGGCTGTTGGACCTGCAATAAGAACATGTTTGCTTGACTATCGTAACGACTGCAACTTTAAATCCTTTAATTTCTTTTTCGTTGTATTTAATTAAGTTCCAAAGTAAGTTTTAATATGTTGTAGAACTATAGTCCATTCGGGGAAGTACCGTCGCCGCCGCGAAGTAATACTGGTGTTTTGGTTGCAGAGTTGCGGTTGCTGGGTACACTAACAGCGAGGCGACTGTCTTAGACGTCAGAAATAGTGACACATCCATCTACGATCTCAGATATGACTATATATATATGTATGTATATACATATAATGTCGAATATTACAAGTATTATATGAGAGAATTCAGTAGTAAATTTGTTCAAATGGCAATTCCACGTAAACATCACAGGCAGTTCGTAATATTTTGATTGAACGACTTTGTATATGGCCATTAATTAAGTACAATATAGAGCATAGGCGGCAATGAGAAAATAGACAGCAAGAGTTGTGAAAACTCTATGAATCAATGTCTAAAGTGTCTAATGTTGTATCTGCCAGTGCTTTCGATCGAGACCAGCC